>PVKA01003817.1:92263-105797 GCA_004027165.1 Ctenomys sociabilis
TTACTGAAGTACAAATACCAATGAGACAGTTTCAAGACAAATTAACAGGACAGATTCGACAAATTAATACATAATGTTTTGGTATCGTACAAGGTGCATACATGATATTATACTTACAGACATTATTATAGCAGATGTCTCTTATCAGTGAATTAAGAGAATGTAGCTGTTTACTTACCTTATTTTTTCATACCTGAATTATATCACAGATTCAAAACAAACATATTTCTTTTTTTTTTTTGGCAGAACCAGGGATTGAACTCAGGCCCTTGTGCTTGCCAGGGAAGCACTTATTCCACTGAGCTATCTCCCCAGCCCCATTCACTGTAATAAATTCTAACAATAAAACAAACATACACATGCAGAACACACTACCAAAGTTCATTTGGCAAAAGAAATGTACCTGTTAAAATTTCAGTCATAACAAGAAAGGTGAAAGAGAAGTCCTTTATAGTGCTTTAATACCAGTAAGAATGTATTACTATTTTACAGAAAATTCTCTAACTAAAATATACAATAAAGCAGAATAACTTGATTATGCAGAATTGACAGCTTCCATGTAGAATACAGTAATTTTTTAAAAGCTACATTTTTTTTTTAATGTATTTGATGCAGGGTCTCACTACAGAGCTCATACTCATAGTGATTCTCCTGTTTCAGCCTTCCCCATGCTGGGATTACAGGCGTGCACCATCACACCTGATCTGGTGGCAGGCTCAGTGTGCCAGAGCCAGGGCTGTCATGTCATGTGGTACCAAGGATCAAACCTACATCCTTGCGCTTGCATAGGCAGGTGCATACACCTCCGAGCTATTGCTGCGGTCCTACAACTACATTTTGAGTTCCAATCTTGTCTATCACAAAGTGCCCTGCCATTTTCCTTCTCTGTTAAGACAGTTCTGTTAAGCAACTTGTGGAGCTCTTTCTGATATATACAAGGCCCGGGTCCCGTCTTTGAGTACACAGAGGGGACACTTCAATACCAGAGTTCAATTTCCAGAGTATGGGAATTTTCTACCCCAGATCCTGAAGTTTACAATTAACCACCAGGAGTTTAAAATGTTAAAAGCAACCCAGGGGCCAGGAAGATGGCTCAGTAGAATAAGTGCTTCTCTGGCAAGCACAAGGGCCTGAGTTAACTCTCTAGTTCTGAAAAAAAAAAAAAAAAAACAACCCAAATCCAAGTAATAGATATACAAAAATTAATGAAAATGTATCTGAATTAATATGTAAATAAAAAATGTCTTTAATTTTAACTTACCAAAAATAGACACAACATCAAATATTCTCACCTGTAATGAATTCTCATTCATACTACAGGTATCTATGCAGTGCCTACTTTACACAAGCATTGATCTACAGAGTTGTGAGCCAAAGAAACAAAAATACTTATCTTCATGAGCCTTCGATTAGCAAAATATTTTTAGTTATTTCCCACTGAGTTATAAGGTTAAATTTTCTGTAAGATTAACATAGGCAAAACCCCAATAGGAACACTATTTAAGCTTAAGACATAGATATGTATCTATAAATTATATATTTACTTAGATTTGAACTTTGTGAATATAAATACAATTCATTCTGTGTTCTATAATTTTCTATCAAATGTATGATATTCAACCATTTTGAGCAACAGGCTGCAATCAACATTGTCCTATTGCTGGAAGATTTTAGATTTATAGGCTTTTGCTACTACAAAATACCTCCCTGTAACTAAACATTTAGACATTATTTCTGAGACAAGACTTTGGTCACTTACATGTTTAAGCCCAACAGTCAAGGCAATGTTACCAGCAGTTAGTGAAGGGATTTCTATATGTTGGTCAGCAAATGGCAAAAGCAGACGACTTATTCTCTCCCTGTAAGACCATGATTTATATTAGAAAACGACTTTTTAAAAAAATGAGTAGTTTTAGAAAATAAGCTTCTACTTACGTGCAATTTCCATTAATATTATGGATAGCTGACTGGGGTTTTAGCGTGCCTGAGTAAATGCGCATAAAAACCAGTGGTCCCCGCTGCTTGTCATGGAGAACTTTAAATGCCAGCGCACATAAGTCATCCTTATACCAATGCCTAGGAAATAAGACATTCCAGAAAGGCCCATAAGATGCACTGCCTATGGGTCTGTACAGATCAAGTCAGAATCACTGCAGAGAAGATCCCACTTGTCCCAGCCAGTGAGCAATGTCAGTGTGCATCTCTTCCTTTTTTTGTATTTTAGGGAAGGGTCTACAGGGTGTTCAGGGTCTCACTACTAGAGCTGACTCGTAGTGATCCATCTGTTTACAGCCTCTCAAATGCTGAGATTACATGTGCGTGCACCATGCCCAGTCTCAATTGCTGTCTCAGGGTGCCTTGGAGGGGGGGCTGGCATGGCAGGGCCAGGGATCAAACCCCCAGCCCCTGCACCTGCTTGCAGGTGCTTTAATCTGTTGAGCTATTTCACTAGCCCAGTGTGCTTTCTTCCACCGACTACATTATTTGAGATATGGTAATATCTTAAAAACTAAAACTAACAAATTCTCTTCCCATTACCTCTAACTGTAAATTATGTCAAAGCCAAGAGCTCTCTCCTTCAGAAGCATATCTGAGAATAGCATACACTTCTTAAGAAACCTATAAAGGATAAAGCAGTTGGTACCTTTCAGCATTTACTCTCTGTCTTTGCTTTTTGTCCAGCTACATAACTAGAATTCCACACTATAAACCTAAAGTACCATCAACATTCTTTTTTTTTTTTTTTTTTTGTCTTTTTGAGACAGGGTCTCACTATGCAGTTCAGGCTGGCCTTAAGCTCACTTTGTAGCTCAGGCTGGTCTTGAACTCACAACAATCCTCCTGCCTCAGCCTCCCGAGTGCTGGGATTACAGGCATGCGCCACCACGCCCGGCTTACCATCAACATTCTTATTTGTGTTTACTGATAGCTTTTAGAAAGTCTGAATTTTCCTGAAATTGCCAAATTTTGTGCATAGATGCATTTTTCTAAGGAAAAGACTTACTAGTCTCAAAGAAGTCTATGACTTAAGTAAGTTAAATATTTCTCTAATCTTATCCTTAGTTCTTCCAGTTTTTCACTTTAGTAAATATAGACAGCTTACTATATATCAGCACTGTTCCTTGTGCTCAATGTTAGCTCACTAAATTTTTACACAACCCAAGAGATAAGTCTTACTCTGAATTTTGTAGGCAGAGATGCTAAACAACTTGGAAATGCTGGTATTTTAACCCAACAGCACATGTTCATACCTATATCACCATGATAACTTCCATTTAAACATGGAGTTATTAATGTCCTAGCTAACAGAACTAAAGCCCACTTCTTTGCTATTTGGTATAATGCTTAGAATTTACTACTCAAGAATAAAACTGTTGGTGACAGGAGTAAAACAATGATCTTTTTTTATAGCTACAAACTACATTGAGCTTATTTAAAAAACTCCTGAACTCTACATAAATATAAATAAATCTACCAAATGTTTAATATGGTTGACATTTACTCATACATGGTGAAGTTACAGTTTATTAATTCCACCTATAAACATGACATCTTATAGAACATGATAAAAAAGTTATTATGTAATTTTTCAAGCAAAGTTTCAAGTAAAAGTTACTATGGCCCTGAATTAACCATTTACAAAGACATTCTTTTATTTATTTATTTATATATTTTTATTTGTGGTACTGGGGATTGAACTCAGGACCCTAAGACATTCTTTTTTAATTTAACTTAATTTTATATACAGGGTCTCACTATACAGTTCAGACTCACAGTGATCCTCCTGTCTCAGTCTCAGCGCTGGGATTACATGTGTGCAGCACCATGACCTGCTCCAGGACTCACATGGTGCACCAGGGTTCTAGAATGGCAAGACATTCTTTACCACTGCTAGTGATTTAACTGCTTTTTCTGAAACCAGGCTTACTTGTCTTGACCTACTTGTTTTTTTCCAGGGCTGTAGGATTTAATCTAGGTACTTACAGAAAGTCACAGTTCCGTTCCTCAGGTGATGGCAAGTACATAGTAACAGCATCCAACAGGGGCTGCACAGCTTTGTTCTTCAGGGCGCTTCCACAGAACACAGGCACTGCTGTCTGAGCCAGTGTCACTCTGCGTATTCCAGCCTGCAGCTACAGAGCAGAAATACAAGTGAACACGTATTTCATGTCCAGTATCCTGATCTCTGCCAATCTCTCAGAATCAGAGGTCTTCCCTAACTACCCTGTGAAACAGCACTCCTCACTAACCATATTTCCATTATTCTTTATGGCTTTATTTTTTGTTATAACACCAATCACTACCTGGTCTGTTAGATACATGTTTTCTTTTTTTTCTAATTTTTTAAAATTTTGTCATTATAACATATTTTACATTTTTTAATTCATTTTAGTGAGGAAAAAAATAGCAATGTAAATTTCAAAACAAGTTAGGACAGTTAAAATAATACATTGCATACTGTCTTAGTAGCAGTTATTCAGAGAACAAGATGCAGATGTGATATCTTGTCTAAACAGTATTAGTACAAACCTTCTTACTGAACTAAAGAGAAAATAGCTGTATATCTATCCTATTTTGTATATACACATATGTTTTTTCACTACAGAATGGTCCTTTACTTATAAATACATGTTTACCATCTGTCTTATAGAATGTAAAATCCTTATGAACATTTGAGTAACCCCCATGAAAACTCTACTAAACTCCCAGAAACTAGAAAAATTTAAGACATAATATGTGTTAAAAAGTATTTTTTGAACAAATGAATTAATACTCATCATTCAACACTGATAGCTACTAGAAGAACTGGTCAGGAATAAAAATAAAATTTTTTCAAATGAATTACAATCCAAAAGAAAATCAATATCAAAAAAGAGGAATTAGGGCCAATGACATAGCTCAGTGGCACAGCTCCTGCCTGGCAAGTGCAAGGTCCTGAATTTGATTCTTGCTACAAAAAAAGAAATCAAAGACCTCAAGAACCAAGAAAAAATTTGTAAGCTATTAATGAGAACTGGTAGGCCAATTCTACTTTAGAGTGTGAGCTCTCTAAAAACAAAATTCATATGACATGGACCAGGGTATAATAAAACATGTTTAAACATTTTAAATATGAAAAAGTTTTAAAAAGTTTTCATTTAAAGGAAAAAATCATTTTTCTACATCTCATTTCAAGTGGCTTAAAATGATGGCTCAGCCCTTGTTTTTTTTTTTTTTTTTTTTTTTGACAGGGTCTTCATGCTGGCCTTACATATATAGCAATCCTCCTGACTTAGCCTAAAGAGTGCTGGGATTCTAGTTGTGCACTGCCACACTCAGCCCCTATTTTTTTTTCAGATGATCTTTAAGTGGCTTTGTTGTATTCATTATTTTATAATTACCACTTGATGCACATTTATGTCTCATAAAGGTAAAAAATAAATTTGTCAAGTTCATAGGGGAAAGTCCCCAGCAGAAACTGTAGCTCCTATAATTAACTACTATGAATATCTTACACACCTCTTCTCATGTTTGATGTTAAAAACATTTTTTAAACAATGCAAAAGTATCACTGACTCAAAAAAAATGTCTGAGCAAAATGACACTGTAATAGCCTGGACTTCAGTACAAATGTTCTGCCTGTGATTTCCCTAAACACTCTCAGGAATGAGGAGGAAATGCTAACAGATGAGTGACTAACCAGTCCTGGCTAGATGTAGGAAAGGCACGACTGACTGGTAATTCTACAAAGTATGTATCTAAAAGCTTAAGTGCCTCTTTCAGTGACTTTATCTTAATTTTGAAGTCAGTATTTCCTGACAGTAACTAAAGCAAATATAACTAAGAGAAATCAATCTACATCCAGTTGGTAAAATTTTAGAAAGCAACTGAATAATGTAATTACCTTTTCAGTTGGTAGCAAATCAAAATTTTCACTAAATTCACCTAAAACCAAGTCAGCAAATTCATCATCCAAATCTGCAACCTACAAAAAAAGGCTTTAAGTTGCATAACTTGCATTTTTCATAACTATTAATTTGTCTAATTACTACAAATATGCACTATCTGCCTTATTCAAGCTAAACAACTCTTCACATTTAATTTTTCTTTAAAAAAAGGAAATTGGAAATTGAAGCTAATGCTATTATGAGATTCCTAAATTTACAGAAAGCCAGAGCCTGGTAAACCACATCAGTAAAAGAATATCTATTCAAGGATGCTCAAAGAAATGAACAAAACCACACATTTTATAGCACATAATAACACACACAATGGACTGCTGATTTTAGATAAACGTAGGCATGTTAGTTAATAAAAACCTTCAGATGGTATCTAACATTTTAAATGATTTTCAGATTTTCCAACAAAGTGAAAGAACCAATCTTAGTGTAATCACACAGTGAAGGAAAACATGAGGAATTGTTAGCATTAATGAAATGCAGTTTTCTAATTCATACTCTTTTCTAACCCTTGCCTATATGAAATAAGATTAATTCAGCTGATAAATAAACCAACTTCATAAACTGACAGTATAGGGGAAAAACAGTCAGTGAGATAAACACGAGTTAATTTCTGCAGAAATGTCCCTACCCCCTCCCAGCATTGCGTGCGTGTCCATGCATGCATGTATGTGTGCATGCGTGTGTGTGCGTGTGAGTGTGTGAAGCCTAGCTTTTGAGATGGGTATGACTGCCTGAAAATGAGTTTGTTAAGCTGCAGCCCTTACTCTACACCTTAGCTCCTCACAGGAAACACCAGCACCCGCCTCTATCCACTGTGAAGAGTGCAGAACACCTAATTCCAGTCATGCCTCAGAACATGTGGTAAGTGAACAACTAACTGTACAATTGTACTTTAAAATGAGTGTGATGGTAATTTTCCTACACATTTGCATTTCAATGTATTTTTAAGTTGCATGGTAGAATTTATCTGAATCAACTCAATTCACAAGTGAAAAATCAATGGGCTCAAAACAAATTTTTTCCTACTCTAGGATTCAAAGAGTCTGGTATGTTTCACTTACTGCTCTATACATTAGCAATAAAAGACAAATATGACAAAAACTAAAAAACTTGCTGTTTTATATTAAATTTTGTTATTTTAAGTTAATATTATTTATATATTTAATTTTATATTATTTTAATTTTATGTTAAATTTTAGGATATATGCAATCCAGCAGCATATAATAACTAAAATTTTTTTAAATTTTCCAATAATTTGCTATCTGTTATATGGTAAAAGACTGGCAATTTCCGTAATCCAGCAATTCTAAATTTAACAGTTAAGAAACTCTTGCATATGTGCACAGGACCATGAAGATGTTTCACAGCAATACTGTAATAGCAAAAACACCCACCACAAAGTTCATGTATAGGCAAACACAATAAATCTTTTACAACTGGGATGACCAGATAGCTCAATGGATTAAAGTGCCTGCCTGTTTAGGCAGATGCAGGGGCCAGGGTTTGATCCCTGGGGTGCTGTGCTGACCCCACCCCTGGAGCATGATGAGAAGGCAATTGAGACTGGGCGTGGTGGTACACCCCAGTAAACCCAGCACTTGGAAGACTGAAAACAGGAGGAGCAGTACTAGTCCAATCTACGTAGTGAGATCCTGTAGACCCTGAACTAAATACATAAAAAAAGAAAAAAATATCTGGGGCAACCTATAGCAACAGTACATAAGAATGAAAACAGTTTATTCAACTGTATACCCAGCAACCGGGCTGAATTTTCAACACAGAATGAAGCAAATGTAATAAAATACAAATAGTATCATTCTGCTTAAACCAAGTTCACTAACATACAAACCTAATTTTCTTTATGAACATAAACACTTGCAATAAGCCATAAAGAAAAATCAAAATAAAAAATAAATTTAAAATAATACACTGAGGAGCTGGAGGATATCAGTTAGTGGTACAGCATATACTTAATGTCAATACCAAATTAAAAACTCATTTTATGTACATATATGTACTTTACATATTTTATATAAAATTTCATAATAAATATACTCAAAAGTTACTAAATATTCATTTACAATTTTAAAGTCAAAGCCTATTTTACTTGTTCAATTAGGGCATTCCTTGCTTCAACTGTCTCCTTTAGCAATTCAGGGTCACTTTTTTCCAAGAGGGGTTTTCTCTCAAAGTCTTTTCCATCATCCGAATTAGAATTCCAAAGAAGTTTCTCTTTATTTACTACATCTACCACTCCTCTGAAAGTTTTGGCTTCACCAATTGGTAGCTGTAAAGTAGAGTAAGATTGATTGCTCACTTAGAACAGCATTAAAGGTTTTTTTTAATCATACCATTTTCCCTAAAATATTTATTATCATTATTTATAACTCAACTTGGTCCAAAAATGGACATTTAAGCAACTTACCTGTAAAAGCAAAGGCCTTGCCTTCAATTTCTCTTTGATGCTTTCAACTGCATACTTAAAACTACAGGAAGCAAAATTAATCTTGGTTATAGTCAAAATTTCTTAAAATAGGTTTAAGCATGTTCTCTAAAATAATCTCTTTTAGCCGGGCGTGGTGGCGCACGCCTGTAATCCCAGCACTAGGGAGGCTGAGGCAGGAGGATTGTTGTGAGTTCGAGACCAGCCTGAGCTACAAAGTGAGCTTAAGGCCAGCCTGAACTGCACAGTGAGACCCTGTCTCAAAAAAAAAAAGACAAAAAAAAAAAAATAAATAATAAAAAATAAAATAATCTCTTTATTCTTAACACTCATTTAACAGTTTTCCACAGGGTAGTGTTTTGAATAAGCTTTCATACCAATTTCAGGTAACAGTGATTAAATATCCACCATAATTGTGCCACACAGAAGTTTAGGGTATTATTATTATTATTGGTGGTGGTGGCAGTAGTAGTAGTAGTAGTAGTAGTAGAAGCATCATGCAAGTCTACTATGAGGTTACAGTAAAGTGAATTGGGTTTGGGGAGATAGCTCAGTGGTCTAAATGCTTCCCGGCCAAGCGCAAGGGCCCAAGTTTAATCCCCTGTACTACATGCCCTGCCAGCCCTGAAACCAGGCACGGTGACACACGCCTATAATCCCAGTGCTGGGGAGGCTATGACAGGAGGATCACTATGAGTCTGAACTGTGTAATGAGATCCTGTAACAAATATATAAAAAAAAAAAAAAGAAAAAATTTAAAGTTAAGTGAGGTCACATAAGATTCAAATGCAAAATTTTATTTGAATCAACACATTTATTATCACACAAAGCTATTAGCTTTTCTTAACTGAGATTAATTTTTCTATACTTTCAGGTCATTTTCAAATTTTTGGGGGGATCCTGGGAGTGGAACCCAAGGCATTCACACTGAGCTACAACCTTCACCCCTTTTACTTTAATTTTGAGCCACATTCTCACAAAGTTGCCAAAGTCAGACTCAAAATTGGCATTTTTCTGCTTCAGCTTCCCGAGTGCTACAATCACAGGTATGTGCCACTGCACCTGCTATCACCTTAGGTATTCATTATTGTCCATTCCTATTCTGAGGCTGGCTACCCATGGTCTACATGCCATCCTTGGCCCATGGACAGATTTATATGCACATGCAGCTCATTCTAGCTCTTCCCAGGTTTTGGCACCAAATGCAATTGACCAGGCATTCTGATACGAGTAGATTTATTGGGGGCAGCAAGCAAGCTGGCTGTCTAGTAGACCAAGACAGCAACGAACAAGGGAAAGCACAGGGAGGTCCTTGGGGTGGGTGTTTGGGGGAAATGGGAGTTTGTAGGCTCAAACAGCTAAGGGAGAGCTAATCTTGGCAGAGCCACCTGGTCTGTGGGGGACTTTTGATGTTAGCAAAGGAGTTTCTGTGGTTGCTTGCCCAGGTTAAAGTCAGGCAGACTTGTTTTGTGGTTTTGGGCTTGATTCTTCATGGGACCAAGAGGGAGAATGTTTGGAGCAGGGTGCCTGGTAAACTTTGAATCCTAACCTATCAATATTATTATTATTTATACAGGATCTTGCTATGGTTTGGACTTGTAGTAATCCTCCTATCTCAGCCTCCCAGGTGTTGGGATTCTAGGAGTGCAACACCAAACATGGTTCTGAGCCTGGAGCAGTCTGACATGACATACCAGGGATTGAACTCAGGACCTTACACTTTTTCCAGGCAGGTACTTAAGCCACTGAGCTATCTCCCTAGCCCGTCCCTACATTAGATGTAAGATGATTTGCCACTTGCCAGCTTTCTGTTAATATTGTTATTTAATCTAAAGATTAGCTGCTCTGGAATTATTTATGGAAATAAACTAGGATTCCATAGATTATTTATACCTTAGTTGGAAGAGTAACTACTTCTAAACTTAAGCTGTACTCCATGAAAAGCTCACTTTGACAAACAAAGAAACACACTCTATACCTTGCTGCAGCTTTGTCCATCTTGTTTAAAAAGCAGATTCGAGGTATCTTGTGTTTATCAGCTTGCCTCCACACTGTGAGAGTTTGGGCCTAAAGGAAAGAAGGAGAGGAAAAACATTGACATGTTAGACATACACACACTGGACCAAAATAACTACCTTACTAGCTACAGAATGAATAGATCCAAGAATCTTTCACACCATGGAATCGGGCCCGATTCTAGGACAAAATCAATTCCACTACACTTAAACTTCTAGGGTCACTGTTTTGCAATCAACAAAACTGAGGAAGTGATAAAGGGGGATAAAGAGTGTGCCTAAAACTGCTTGATAATATTTTGGATGAAGTAGATTCCACATAAAGAAAATTGACACTTAGAGCATAGAGTCTCAGAAAGAATACTGAATGGAGAATCTGAAGCCTAAGCTTCATGTAGCCTCACAATTCCTAGGATATATCACAACCCTGAACTAATTTAATATCAGATTTCTGATGTGTGAAACAGACTTTTGCCTTAATTCAGACCCACCCCAAGATTGTGAAGATATTTTTTTTCTCCTAAAAGCTACAAATGTAAGCTTTTTTTTTTTGGTCTTTTTGAGACAGGGTCTCACTGTGCAGTTCAGGCTGGCCTTAAGCTCACTTTGTAGCTCAGGCTGGTCTTGAACTCACAACAATCCTCCTGCCTCAGCCTCCCAAGTGCTGGGATTACAGGCGTGCACCACCACGCCCGGCTTTACAAATGTAAGCTTGACATTACAAAGCATTCAAAATTAATGTGGGAATGGATTATGGTGAAAGATGTATGGGAAATAAGAAACATTAATTTTCCATGAACAAAAGCATGAAAGAACAAAAACTCCCCTCATGACTCTTGCTAGCTAAGTCTATTGCACTACAACAGTGGGGATGAACCTATGGCCTATGGCATACATGATTTTTCTTTTAAAACTAAAGATATTAACATGTGAGTTCTTTTTTTCAAAATAGTCTACCGATAGCTCAGCAGACTGAAGCACCTGCTTATGCAGAGTGCAGCAGGCCAGGGTTCAATTCCTGGCACCACTCCGCAACCCCAGGACAAGCTGAGACGTTGATTAAGACTGGGCATGGTGGCACTTGGGAGGCTGAAAATAGAGGAGAATCACAAATCTATATAGTAAGACCCTAAAGCTCCTGTATTAAATACAAAAGATAAATTAAAAGTATTCAGGTTTTATGGCAGTAATGGTTTGTGTACAGGTGTTCCCCCAAAGCCTCCAGCAGTCTTGGCGCTGCTTCTGGAGTGATTGATTGCTGTGGGTTTGGATGCTGCACCTGCGTGGGGCAGGTAATTTGCATTACAATGTAAGGTAAGAAGAGAAGCTGGCTGCTGAAGCCATTGCTACTCCTCCCTTTCCTCTCTTTGCCTAGGCCAGGAAAGGTTTTCAGCTTAGTGCTGCTCTGCCCTGGAGCCAAACTGAAACTTCCAGTAACTGAGCTAAAGAAACTTTCCTTCCTTCAATTTGGGTATCAGATTTTTGTCCCAGTGAAGAGAAGAGTAACTAAGACAGCTGTGTTGACACTGTGATAAATAAATGTGTTCTGGTTTACAGTTTGGGGACTAATTTCTAAAAGATTCACTATCCTTGCTCTAGAACTTCCTGCTTCACAAATTCAGATTATTTCCTATTTCATTACATTTCAAATTATAAACACTGTAATTTGCCTAAACATCAAGTTTATGCAATGAAGTAATAACAGAAAGCACACAACCATTTGGAAATAAAGTGACCTAAAAAGAAACAGAAGTGTAAAATCAACCTTAGACCTCAGTGCCAGGCTTTTTCTTTTTTGAGACAGGGTCTTACTGTGTACTTGGGGCTGGCCTTGAACTCATTATGCAGGCTAGGTTCATCTTGAACTCATGGTGATTCTCCTGCCTCAGCCTCCCCAGCACTAGGATTACAGGCATGCACCACCATGCAGTGTCAGGCTTCACAGCAAATACAAAGCATTGCAAGGGTCCATATGTGCAGCTACCAGTAACTCCTACTCACCCTAATATTCATTGTGAACAATTTCATATCCATTCAGAAGTGGAAACAATAGTAAATGCTCATGTGCTCTTCACCAGACTGGCCAAACAGTAACAGTCTGCCACATTCACTTCTTCCTCTCTCCACCATGCGTGCATGTGTGCCTTGTGGGTGTGGAGCTGTGCGCATGTACCACTCAAATTTCCTCCTGGAGGAGCAAACTGAGAGCCCGTGTGTGGCCTGCTGGACCTTCCATCATGCTCCCTGCCAGTGCCCAGCTTCCTGTGGGCTGTTTCCAACTACAGACTGAGCACAGGCCTGCTCTGCAAGATGCAGCACTCCCCAAGGAGGCAGCGGCTGGAGGAGCTATCACAGACCACGTTGCAGCCTTCTTGCCTCCTTCACAGGAGTCAGGCCTGTCATCAGGATGGTCATAATGCTCCCTGCAATTTTCTTTCTCTCTTATTCTTTACTCATCTGCCCTGGTAAATCTCCCATGATCTCTACTGACCTTATGTTGGCAACTGCTTTCTAGAGGACTCAAATTAACACCAGGTATGGAAGTGGAATTGGCTGGATCATGACAGGTACAAATGCTGTCATGCATCAGCTTCCGCTACTTCTTAGAAGTTACTAAATACTTCAGCATGCATTTCCATTCTTCTTGTTTTTTTGTATCAGGATTTGAACCTGGGACCTTGCACTTACCACACAGGTGCTTATGCCCCTGAGCTATATCCCTGGTCTCAGCATGCATTTCCAAAAGAATGAGAACTTTATCCTAAATGATCAAATAAAATTAGTACATTCAGAAAAATTTAAGTTTGACATAATTGTTTTTAACAAAACCTTAAGTCAATACTTGCATTTTTCCTAAGACACTCTAACTTTTGTTTAATTCTAGAATTCATCCAAAGGTCATTAATTAGTTTGTCTCTTCAGACTCCTTTATTTCCCAGCAGGCACAGCTGTGCACACCTGCAATCCCAGCGCTCAGGACACTGAAGCAAGAGGATCATGGTGAGTTCCAGGCCAGCCTGGGATAGCGGCAAGACATTCTTTTAAACAAAGAAACACAAAAACTCTAAAAACAAAACCCCAAAGAATAATTTTTAGCTTTTTTTCCCTGAAGCATTCTTTTTTTTTTTTTTTT
>PVKA01003818.1:0-105704 GCA_004027165.1 Ctenomys sociabilis
CATAGAGATATATGTGTACCTATGTTTATAGCAGCACAATGTGTGATAGCAAAATCTTGGAAACAACCAAGATGTCCATCACATGAGGAATGGTTGAAAAAGATGTGGTATTTCTATATAATGGAGTCATACACAATAATCTTTAAACTTAAGTTGATGTCGAATAGATATAGTCATCACATCATTTGGTTACCTGAGAATTCTGTTTGCAACTAATTTTTCTTAGGAGGGTGACAAAAATACAATTTAAGATTACATCATCTGTAAATGGCTTTACTGAATGTTTGTTGCTGTTGTTGTTGTTATTTGTTGGCTGGTTGACTAGTACCAACTCAGGGCCTCCTCCTGCATGCTGAGCACATCCCCCATCCCTACTAAAAGTAGGCCACTGTAGAGCTCTGATATTTATTGCCTATTTGTTTAAAAAAATTTTTTTTGGCAGAATCAAGATTGAACTCAGACCCTTGTACTTGCCAGGGTCTACTGAGCCATCTCCCCAACCCCTGCTTAAAGAATTTTATAACCGTAAGCTCAAGAGAAAGGATTTGAAGATAGATTTTCTGTCATTCTCTATGTTAGAAAGGACTCAGATTTATTTTCCCAAGTGAATCTTGACTCTGCTTCTATTTATCCACAGCAGAAATGGAATGGCTTATACTCATACAGGTATTTTAAAAATCTCAGTTTCCAAAACAAGCTTCTCAAACACACTCCCCTTCAGAATTTGCAGTGAAACTTTACAGTTCTGCTTTTAATTTCCAATACATATTAGTTGCAGTATGGGTGCATGACAGGAAGTAAAACCTTGAACATACACAGCTGACCAATATCAATTAAAATTTTTTTCTGAGTCAAATAGTATTCATAGAGAAGTTCCTGATAGTTAAGGAGAATATTCTTCCCTAAATATTCTGGGACCCTGGATTTAAATCTGTTTACTAGAAACTGAGTATGGGTCATATTGGACTTGGTTCTGGTTTTTCTTTTGATTGTTTTTGTTTTCTGTTTTTGTTTTTGTTTTGGTCAAATGTATTTCACTTTGGCAAATTCATACATATGTATAATATTCTTTGATCATTTTATACACCCTTTTTTTCTCCTTTGCTCTGCCCATTTGTTACATCAGAGAGACTTCCTTCAAGTTACCTCAAGAAATAGAGGCTTTATATTAAACACATTTGCATATTTGGTCCAGAATTTTAAAAACCAAAAAAGAGCCAGCTGTAGAAACCAATTATTTTCTTCTTTTCTCTTTTATAAAGGATTTGGTCTCTGAACAGGTTTTGTTTTGGGGTTTTATGTTTGTTTGTTTATTTCTTCTCTCTTAACAAATAGCCTGCATATACTTATTCATACCTTTGGTTTCTATGTGTTTTCAAATCACTGCTGTGCTGCTGGGGCTCTCCTGGTCACTCAGTGCATGGTGACATTTCTGCTTCAGTTCCAAATGCCGATTACACAGCGTTTCCTAATTCTAGTTCTTGACAGAAAATCTGACTCTCTCAGCTCATATTGGTGAGCCAGGCCAAACCACGAACTATTGGCAAATCTCTGGATTATCCACCACTGATTCAGCATGGAGGGCATACTTCGTGGTCTTCACAGCCTGAGCATTTCCATGGGGATGATGGGGCAGCCTGTGTCATTCATAAAGAAAGAATGGACTCTCTTATACTATGCGTTTTTTAGATTACAATGGATGTCCTTTGAAAAATACTGCAAATAACTCTTTAAACTCAGTACAAGGATATTGTTGAAGATGTTGTTCATTACATGATACAGTGTCCTTTTGGAAAATCCCTGGCATAAATTTATTGTAGTTTTGGCATGAGAAATAATTAGCTAATTATTGCTGAATTGGCTTGTTTTTATCTTACAACTTTGTGGTGAATTATTTCTTTTTCATTATTTCCAGTTAGTTGGGAATTCATATATTTGTGGCCCAAATATGGAAAATTTAAATGACTCTGTGATATGCTTTTTATTTTCATTGTCAACCTTATGCCTGGCTTCATTTTCAATTTTGACCTTGTTTTTTCAATACATTTCTAATTTGAATGTATCATATATTTGTGCAAATCAATTGATCATCTTTTGAGAAACAAGCTATATGTATAAATTTCAGGAACATATTAAATTTACCAGCTACCTTTTGGTTAAATATGAGCTAATTTTTCTTAAAAAACTGAATGAATAATTTGAAAATATTATACTTTTTATATTGATATAATTTAAAAGTTATCCAATTACATTTTTAAAATACAAAAATTCCTACAGGCTTAGAAATATCTTTCAAATAAAATGAGATTGGAATAGATAATATTGCACATTAATCATTTTTGACACATTCTTGTTATAAAGAAGGTAGATTGTAACA
This sequence comes from Ctenomys sociabilis, assembly GCA_004027165.1. Lineage (NCBI taxonomy): Eukaryota > Metazoa > Chordata > Mammalia > Rodentia > Ctenomyidae > Ctenomys > Ctenomys sociabilis. The sequence goes on from PVKA01003818.1 coordinate 2,378, forward strand.
AAATTAATGTACATTTTAAAGTGTCTGCATCTAAACCCTTTGCCTTTTCCCTTCCAACAATAGCAGTCTCCTAAAATCATTAATTTTTTTCTCCAGACACTGGTTTTTGGCTAATCTTTGAAACAAAACAAAACAAACAAAAATAACAACAAAAGAAAACTGACATGAATTTTATATAAAAAAGCCCTTGAGGTAGAAAGTGAAGGAAGGCTAAATAAGCTTACAGCAGACAAAATGTCATTTACATTTTGCTGCCCAGTAGTTTGATATACTCATTTGCTGATGTGAAATGACGAGGGCTTACAAAACAGGGTTTTGTTTTTTAGCTGCCTGTGGACCTAGCAGGGCCTAACAGAACCCAGTCAGCAGGTCATTAACTCTGGAGAAAACAGCTTGCATTAATATGCTCTAATCCGGTATAATTAGTCAAATTACTGCACGCCGACCAGCTTGTCATGTGTTGTCAGACTTGGCATGCACGCTGGATTGCCTGGGTCCCTCTGGAATGCCACCCTCAATCAGGGAAAATTGCTCATTTGTAGTGGTCTTGAACTCTATAGAAAAAAAATCTACTAAAACAGTGATCATAGAGTACCCTTTTTACTGATGCTTTCAAGTTTAAAGTATTTTTTCATCAAAATTAACTTATTTGGTTTACTGAAATGGAATCTTGCAGATTATACAAGCATATTTTCTGTAATTATATATATATATATTTATTTATTTTCTGTAAATATATATATATATCAAAAGAACAGTCAACAATAGTGTACGGAAAAAAACCTAAATTAAATCATTGCTAGTTGATCAGCTATGCTCCAGTGCATGGGATTTTAGGTTTGTCTGTGTTTGTGTTTGTGTGGGTCTTTTTCCAGTAGGGTAATAGGTTATTAAACTCTAAAAGGGCCACATTAGCATAAATTTACAAGAGCTGAGTTCTGGCGGCAGGATAAAAACCTGTGTTACCTTTGCATTAACACTGAATTGCTTGTTGTGCTTTTGGCAATGACAGATAAGTCAGTGTAATTCCCCATTGCAACGGAAATGATGCTCCAGATTCCAAACGCATCCTGAAGATGTCACTGACAATAATCTTCAAAGAAGGGCCAGTGAAAGTGGGCTGTATGTTTGTAGGATGATATAGTGCAAATGACAGGAAGAATTATGTGAGTGAAGACGAATCTGTAACATATTATTAAGCAATTTCTCGAGAATAACAGGGATAAAAGGATAATGGATGAGGGTGTCATTATTACCTTCATGTAGAGGGAGAGCAAAAGCAAAGGTAGAGAGACAAGATTAATTGAGGAAGGGTGAGGCATTCATTGCTCATCAGCTCTTTTGTACTCTGCTCCTGAAATTCCACACTCCAGTAGGAGGAAAGAAAAAAAAGGTGCCAGTGCTGCATTTTAATGCAGTGGGCAAGAAGTAGAAAACTGACACGGCACTTTTTAGTCGCCACCATTTTTATCAAAAAGGAATACATAATAATGATTATCATTTGAGCATTCTAAAGTCACACCAGAAATCTGCTAGAATTTTTATTCTTTGTGTTGGGCAGATATTCATTATGCTTCTAGACTTCATAAAATTTCAAAGTGCATTTTTCTGTGCACTGCCAAAAATATTTGCTCTTTTAAATTTAGAAATTCATATTTGGAGATGAAAATTTTCTAAATTCGTTATATTACTAATTTGGTTAGCCTAAGACCATTAAAGAAGCAATACATTTTAAAATCAGTTTTTACTGTTTTCTAAGAACATTTCCCTTTTATGTAATATTCTTTTATTTTTTTATTTTTTTGTAATTTTTTTTAGATAATGTAGTTTCTCAAGAAGTGAAGAGCATGAGTAGGTAAATATTTAAAATGCTAAAATCTTCCTTATATTTTTCACCTATTATTTGTTTCTTATAACTTATTTCACAATTGTTCTAAGTGTATATTATCACATACAGTATGATATAGTTAAAATATGGCAACCACTGTCCTTCTGGTCACACAATAGTAGCACAGGTGTTTTGCTGGATCTGAGAAACCTTTAGGGATATTAATTCCCTTCTGATTGAAATTTACTCCTGATACAGAATTAAGTTCAACTGTTGGAGAAACTTTAAAAATATTTCTATGAGCCAAACCAAGTAATCAAGTTTTAAGTTTAAGTACTGTACACCCAGTGGGGATACTCAAGTTTGAAGATTAATTTGGGGATAAGAAGCTTCCATTTCATCTTTGCTTCTTTCCCAGGCTCATGTATTCAGGAAAGGTAACAAGAAATTAGGATCTAGGTATCATTAACAATTAAAAATCATTTCAGGTTGATATCTAGTTAGCAACCAGCAGTTTAATACATATATAATGTGTATAGATAGACATACATAGCAGTAAAGTTATTAAATGCTGCACATATAAGTCATCTAGGAATACTGTTTGTTTGCTGGGTGACCACTCTGAGCTATGTCCTCAGTCCTCATGCTGTCTTTTTATTATGTAAGAATTTCCTTCCTGCATACCTTATCTGATTTAATGTGAAGTCATTTTTTTAGTGAGAACTATTATTTCTATTTCAAATCCATAAATGAAAAACTATGCAGTAAAAAATTAAATGGCTTTACTCAAATAATTCCGTAGTATCGGGTACTTCTAAGAAGAAAACCATCTTCATGTACCTCATCAAATGTACTTTTCTGGGCCAGACAAATAGCTCAGCAGATTAAAGCACCTGCAAGCAGTTGCAGGGTCTGGGGATTCGATCTCCTGGCCTGCACTGCGGGCTCCATTCCTGGGGCGTGCTAAAACAAAAAATGAGACTGGGCATGGTGGCACATACCTGTAATCCCAGCTCTTGGGGAGCTGTAAATAGGCGAATCACTACAAATCCAATCTAGTAGTGAGACCCTGAACACCCTGTAGACCCTTCCCTAAAAATACAAAAAAAAAGAAAAATTTCCTTCTCATTTGGTATTTGAATTTTTAATTTATTATTCATGCCACACTCTGATATATTTTATTTTTCGCTATTCCTTTTGGAATACTATATGTCTTCTTTACCTTAAGTGTTTCCTCACTAAAAAAGCATCCTGTGTTTTCTGTAGAGTATGAGTCAGGAAACTAACGTTTACAGGCACCAGCTACTGTAGTAGGCTCTTTGTCTACAGTATATAATTCAGCATTCACTGCAGATAAATGAGTTAGATATCCTTATTACCACTTCACAAAAGAGTAATCTAAAATTCAAAGACACCAAATTCTTTCTCCAGGCCTCACAATTAGGAAGACTCGGCTATTCAAACCTAAGTTTTGTTGGCTCCAAAGTTCATGTTCTTTCCAACACTATACAATCCTTTTTTCTTATATCCAGTATATCTCCAAATGTCTAAAATCAGTGGCTTGTCTGTCTTCCATCATTTTCTGCATAGTATTTGATATTGCACTTACAACATTCTAAACATACTTGCCCATTTAAGTCCTTTCAGTCTCCTTCTCTGGCTTCTCTCCTTTTCTGGCTTCCATATAATTCTCCCATCTACAAGGTGTGTTCTTGTCACTTCAGTTTTCTACCATAGGTATCTAGTCCCTCTTACACTTTTCCTGTGTAATGCCAAAAAACGTCCTTCCTGCCCTGCTGAAGAATTTTCTCAATATGCTTTGTGTGCCTCAAACCAAACTTATCACTTTTCTTTTCTTCTTAAATTTCCCCTTAACACCCCAACTTTAGAAGACAAAAGCATTCTAATTACCCAGGTCTTGTCAGTTAAGAGTTACTTTGGAATTCTGCAGACTCACATAAAAGTCCCTTCTGCCTTTTTAGGATGTTGGGAGTCCCTTCTCCATTTACAGACCAGCCAGCCTTCAAGGTCTGTATCAGATATCCTCTCTAGTAAAGCAATCAAGTATATATATTTCTTTTTATATATATTTCTTTTTTCATTGAATACCTAGACATTTTTTTATTAGTTTCATATTTGTCTTCTTATTTCCTTAGACAATAAACATCTTAAAGGCAGGATCCATTATATTTTTTGCAAGTGCTATTTGGAATATTCTAGCAAGACACTCAAATATGTGATGAATTGAATAAAATTCTCTAATAGTCTTAGTAAAAGATGTTTAAAATACAATTTTCCTACTGTATGAAATAGCCCTTTCTTTCTTTACTTTCTTTATTTCTGTTTTTCTTTCTTTTTTTTATATTGGAAATTGAACTTAGGACCTTGTGCTTGCCAGACAGGCACTTATGTCTCTCACCAGTCCTAGTAACTCATTTTCATCCATTAAAATTTAGAATTAATCTTTTCATTTTGGGGTATTTTTTCCTTAATTTGTATGTGTACATAAAAAAAAATGTATTGTTTTAGTAGCTATTATTTGTGAGCACACACTCCTCTTGTGCCTTTTATGAAATGGGCATTTCATTAATCCTGCATATACAGAGGTCAGTAAGGCCCTACCTTTATGAAATTTGCTATTTCATTGAGAATATGTGCCTTTTTGTATGGTGTTTTACTCAGATTATTAAACATGCCCATGTTCTTTTACAGTTACACTTACAATATATGGCAATGATGGAAAAGAGAATATGAAATACTTTACTATATGTTTGGGTATATTTAAATCTTTGTTATATTTAACTCTTCAACCAACCCTGAAATATAGACATAGATAACCCCATTTTGCAAATATGGAAACATGCTCTGAGAATTGAAGTAACTTGCTCCAAATCACAAAAAAGTAGAATGACAGAGCCAAATGAAATAGAGTCCATGCTTTCCCACTGTGCCACAGCGCTGCATTGATTGTCTTTGGTCTAGAAGAGGGCAGGTTCTGTGAGGAGTGTTCTACACTTAGCACTGTCCTGATGCTTCTCAAGGCCCCACTTCACTGTGCCACAATGACACTGGTAGGTAGAAAGGGACATGTTTATGTGCAGAAGAAGCATGTGTGCCAGGGAGGAGGCAAGAGGCTTCAGAGAGCTCAGGCTTGTTCTTTCCCAAGGACGCATTTCCTCAGAATTCAGCTCTGATATGACCTAATGTTTTGAGATCTCCTTGTGAGGGTGTCATGACCTAACCACAAGGCCACACTTCACAGGTCCCACCACCTCAGTACTGTGACACCGGAGTTTGGGTGGGGAAACCCACATGCATGCCATAGCACAAGTGAGTATGCTATACAGCATGAAAAATTGAATAGAAAGTATATAATATAATCATTTCTCAGCCTTTGGGCTAAGATTACATATAACAAAAAGTATATAAAATGAATTGCTCGCTTGGAATTCAATCCTAAAGTGCCTACTATCTTAGTCTTACCATGCATAATAATAATTCAATAAGGAAAATGTATCAGACTCTAATGTAAAATAAGGCAAACATAATTGTCCCTTTACCAATGAAGTTGAACATTTCCTCTCTTTAGCTCTAGTGGCACTGTACGCAAAAGTTCTTACAGGAAAAGAGACTGGAGGGATAGGGATGTAGGAAGGAAGATACACTAGTGATGCTAATAAGGAGTTTGGGATAACAGGAACACAGTGCAAGGAATCTAGGACTTCCTTGAAAGAAGCTCTCAGAGAGACCATCCAGAGAGCAACTACCCTTTCCCACTGGTTCCAGAAATTGTTTTCTCACTTTTCTTTTCCAATGCTATTATATATAAGCATCACCCTGACTTAATTTCTTGCTTGTCTTCCCTGCAGGGGAAAAGAATAGTCTTCTTATTCTTAGAGCTCTCATCTCCTTTGAGTTAGCATAAAGTGCATAGGAAGTTTCTAAGTGTTTATGTGAGGTACAGTTAAATTGTAAGGTAAATGTTTAAAAACGTTATTATAGTAAAAAGCACATTGCCATTGATTCCCTCTCAAAATACAACACTTGCTTATACTTTCTAATTTGGAAGCAATTCCAGCAGTTATGAGTGTCTTTATGAAGTTTGGCCCAAATTCAGTAAAGTCTACCTCCCAGGGCCATTCAACAGAAAGGCAGGCACATTGAACAAGGTGTGTCCCCATCTGCATGATTTGGTGTCATGTTACTGCTGACTCTTCTCTAACATCCAAGTGAACATGCAAGGTAAATGTTTTGAATTGACACAGGACATAATGGCACCCATAACAACACAATTGAAGACATTCACAAAAAAGAATTCGAGAACTGCTTCAGAAAGTGGCAGGGATGAGTGTGTTCAAAACCAGAGTTTTGTGAGTGATTTTTTTTAATGTATGTATTTGGTACAGAGTCTCACCACATAGCTCAACTCATAGTGATCCTCCTGTTTTCAGCCTCCCCAGAACTAGGAAACAGGCATGTGCCACTGTCTCGGTGGCCAGCTCAGTGCACTCAGGTATGGATGGGGTCAGGGCAGCATGTGGTGGAGGGGTTTAAACCCCAGCCTCTGCACTTGTATAAGAAGGCACTTAATTCATGGAATTTTGAGTGACATTAATGGCAATGTGACTTTCATTGTAATAACTTTGAAAAGTGTGAGTATTCGCCATATTTTTATCATGCTTTGTATTTCTTTAAATTGAAACCGCTTTCTTTATCTTAAAAAATTATTTATATATTTATTTGTTTGTTTATTTACTTATTTGGTACAGGGTCTTACTGCACATCTTAGACTCATAGTGATCCTCCTGTCTCAACATCCCCAGCACTGAGAATACAGGTGTGCTTTCCAGGCAGACACTTAGACCATGGAGCTATCTCCTCAGGCCAAAGTAAATTGTTTTCTGTTTGTTTGGTTTGGTTTTTTAAAGATATATCAGGGATCAAACTCAGGACTTTATTCCAGGCACTAATGCCAGACAACACTTTTTTGAGGCTTGTGTTTTATTCATAACATACTATAAACTCCAAAGTTTTCTTTTCTGACATTTTACTGCTGAAGTGATTTCTCTTGAGGAGAAATCCTCTTGTTTGTTTGCACCTTTTCTGTGTCATAGATCAAACTTTGTGTTCTCCTTAAGAGGAAAAAATTGCTGCCTTCATTCTCCAGAGCTGAAAGTATTCACAGAGCCATAAAACTTTTCTTTGGGTGGCTCAGGGTCTCATTACTTGTCAGTGTTCCCAGAAGGCCAGCACACCTGGGGAGAACTCGGTCACCCAAGGTAGCTGGCCAGCCTGTTTTCTTTGATTTTGTTCTCTAAAAAAGTAGAATGAATAGGTCCCTCCAGAAGCCCAGCCACGTTTGTGCCCACAAGGCTACCCAAGCACACCTGTAGATCTCATTTTCATGTGGGAAGTGGGATCCTTGCTTTGGCCTCCATATTTTCAATCCAACCATTACCAAAATAGCCTTGCAATGAAAAAGAAACCTAAAATAAAACAAGTATTAATTTTATAAAAGGTATTAGTTTTACATATGGTTGTTCTTCCTGTTGTATACTTCTTTCTGCAAGAACCGTGTGGGAAATGACAATCTATGACATAAGCATCCAGATTAGCAAAATATAATCCTACCTGCATTATTATTACAAGTCTAACTTTCAGAATTATTTGGTTGCAAGAAATCAAACTACATCTGACTTAACTTAAGACTGTTTACTTTAGGCAGTTGGTAGTAGTTCCTTGAATCCATTGACAGGGAAGTTGCAACTGAGAAGATACTGGAACTGACAATTGAAAAGCCATCTGTCTATGTTCTTCTTCCTGGGCCACATGGTCTCTTTGGTTCAGCTTCATTATTGTTTATTTTCATTGACTAGATTTACTTGCATTTCTCCATCTAAAACCCAAATGTAGCCAAGTGTGATGGCACATGCCTGTAATTCCAGCGCTTGTCAATGATGCACATTTGAGGCCAAGCTAGGCTACATTGCAAGTTCAAGGCTCTGATCCTATCACACACACACACACACACACACACACACACACACACACAGTAATTTGCATTCATTTTTGCCTCATTACGAACTAAAATTTTGATCGTCATTTTCTGGGAGGAGTCTAGTTAGCTAACTTGTATCACAAATATCTGCCATTGGTCTCTCAGCCTGAAGCCAGGAGAAATAAAATATACTTCTCAGGGTATGGGAAAATTTTTCTAAGAAAAGAGTTAAGGTTGGGACATAGCACTCCCCAAGTCTACTCCTTTATTTTGCTGCTCCTTTCCCCTAGTGTACTACTTCTAGTGTTCAGCCCTGTTTGGAAGATGATGGGAGGAATCTCAGAGGACCCAGTAGAACCTATCACCCCACAGGCCCTCCCCCCCCCTCACAGGGCATGCTCAGCCAGCAATGGAGTCGAGGCACTGTGCTACACATCTGTGATCCCAGGGCTGGGGAGACTGAAAACAGGAGGATCATTATGAGTCCAAGCTCAGTAGTGAGAGTCTGTACCAAATATATTTTTAAAAAGTGATTAAAACAAACCTATCACACAGGGAATAGGATATTTCATACACATAGAAGGAGCATAAGCTCAAGAGAGGCACTGAGCATGTGAAACAGCAGCATGAGAAGACCCCAGAGTCAGAGAGGTGACACAGACACAGAAGAGCAGCAGCATGCAGCTGGATTCTAGCAGTGGTCAGGAGAGTGGAGGCAGACATGTGGCCACAGCTACAGAGACATTAGCTTTTCTCAGGGTCCTGCCATGGGTTGACTAAGGGGATTATCAAAAAAATAAAGAAAAAAGGACTGAGCAATACTTTATTCAGTTACTTTGAAACCACAATCAACAGTATTTGGCCACCAGTTCGATATGGGAAAATAAAATGACGACGATTTAAAAAGGGTGAGTGTGTGAGAGAGCTTCCAGATTCCCGGCACCACTAGAGAGACCCCTCCAGAACAAAACTCAGGCACCCACCTGAGTCAGACTCTCTACTGTGCCCCTGGGACCCTTGCAACCCTCTGGAGTCCCCAGCCCCTAGCCCATCTAGCTAGTGAGAACTTTTGCAACTCTCAGCTCCCCATACAGCCTTAGCCCAGTGAGTGTGTGGGAGAGCTTCCAGCTTCCCTGCACTAGAGACAGGATCTCCCCAGACCAAAACGCAGGCACCCACATAAGTGAGAATCTCTATTGCACCTCTGAGACCCCTGCAACCCTCCAGACCCCCCAGCCCCAAGCCACCCAGCGAGTGAGAACTTCTGAGACTCTCTGGGGACCCTCAATGCAGCCTAGTCCTGGCCAGAGAGTGTGTGGGAGAGCTTCTGCACTCCCTGTTGGTCCCTGGGCCAGGGGAACAACAGAGGGGCACCACAGGTTCACTTCCAAAGGCTGCAGCAAAAAGGAGCTGAACACAACAGCTAGACCCAGGCAAGGCATAACTGGATAAACTCAAACTTAATAGTCTACACCCAAATCTCATTAGGTGCTAAGGTTATAACTCCACTGAAGGTCAGAGGTCAGTGCTATACAAAATGACAAAGATAAGGAGCAAAGTGAAATGTCAGCAATGGAGTCCACCATGACAATTGCAGAGGACATTACCTCAGCTGAAATGAAAGAATTAACAACATCAGAAGTAAAGAAACAACAACAGAAAGGTAAAGAAGAACTCAGAGCAGAAATAATTTCTGAAATAAAAACACAATCTCTGAATTCATAGCATCTGAAGTAAATCAAATTTGGACACATATGGAGGAAAGGCAATTCGAAAAAAAACTCTGAAGTAAAAGAATTAATAGTTACCTCTAAAGAAGACATTAATAAAAAATAGAGGACATTAGAAATATGACAGATTCCTTGAATGAGCAATACAGGAAAGAAATAGATCACATGAAGCAGAGTAAAAAAGATATAGAAGAACTTAAAATCTCAGGCACAAGTGTACAAAACCATTTCAGTGAAAGCGAATACAGAGTTTCAGATCTTAAAGATGCTGGTGCAGCGAGTGAAAAGGTAAGAAAGAATCTCTTGAAAACAACAAGGATGCAGGAAAAAATAATCCGTCAAGATGATACCAAGATGAATGTGAGATTCATAAGCATCAATGAGAAAGAAGGACTCAATACAAATGATATAAAAAGAATATGGGCAGAAGAGCAGAAAACTTCCCAAACAATCTGACGTTCATCTAACCGAAGCATACAGAATATCAAATAACTTCAACCCATTAAAAAAGACACTGAGACATATAATAGTCAAGATTTCAAAAATCCAGCACAAAAATAACATACTGAATGCTGCTAGAGAAAAGAAGCAGATCACATTCAAAGGAAAACCCATCAGAATTATGGCCAACATCTCTTCACAAACCATGAAGGCAAGGAGAGTATGGAGCAGAATACTTCAAGTACTGTATGAAAACAAATTCCAGCCCAGATTACTATACCCTGCAAACCTCTCTTTCAAGTTCCATGGAGAAGTGAAATACTTCCATGACAAAGAACAACTCAAGAATTTCAGGATGACAAAACCATCCCTACACAGGTTACTGAAAGATGTTCTAGAGAGGGACTACAATGACCAGAACTCCACGAATGAGAACAGAAGGAACCCACTAAATAAAGCAAACAATTAAACACAACACAAAAAGGAGTAAACAACAGCAGGTAAACAACATGTGAATCACAAGTCAACACATCTCAATTATACCCATCAATGTAAATGGACTCAGTTCACCAATTAAGAGAAATAGACTGGCACAGTGGATTAGGGAAAAAAAAAATCCAACAGTATGCTGTATATAATAAACACTCTTAACTCCAAAAGACATTCATAGGCTTAAAGTCAAAGGATAGAAAACAATACTACATGCCCCAGCACCTCAGAAAAAAGTAGAGGTAGCTATCCTGTTCTCAGACAGTCTCAACGTCAAACCAAGAAGGATCAAACAAAATAAAGAAGGCCACTATATATTGATTAGGGGAAAAATTCAAGAGGAAGAGGTAACACTCAAATATCTATGCACCAAACACAGGAGCATCCAACTATGTAAGACAAATCTTAATGGACATGAAAAATCTAATATCCAAGACCACACTCTTAACAGGAGGCCTTAACATCCCATTATACTAAAAAGATAGGTCAACAAGACAAAAAATTAGTAAAGAAACAGCAGAACTTAACCACAGCTTAGAACAAATGAACCTGGTGGACATATACACAGTGTTGCACCCAACCACAGCTGAACACACATTTTTTTTCAGCTGCACATGGGTCATTTTCTAAAATATACCACACACTAGTCCATAGGTCATGCTTAAGTATATGCCAGAAAATGGAAATTATCCCATGCATATTATCTGACCACAGAAATGGTCAGAGAAACTGGAAATAAACAATGAAAGAAACCAGAAATCCCCCTAAATACATGGAAATTAAACAACACCCTACTCAGCAATCAGTGGGTCACACATGAAATTAAACAAGAAATTCAACAATATCTACAATTCAATGAAAATCTAACCTCAGCTTATAAGAATTTATGGGATGCGAAGAAAACAGTTCTTAGAGGGAAGGTCATACCTATGAACTCACACATTAGGAAAACAGAACAGGAACAAATAAAAACCTTAATGCTACACCTCCGACATCTGGAAAAGGAAGAGCAAACCAAACCCAGAGCCCAGCGATGGGAAGAAATCATAAAGATTAGAGCAGAAATAAATTCAATTCAATGAAGAAAGCAATTCAAAGAATCAACAAATCAAAGTGCTGGTTCTTGAAAGACTAAATAAAATCCATAAGCCCCTAGCTAACTTCATCAAAAAGAGGAAAGAAAAAATTCAAATACAAGCAATAAAGAATGAAAAGGGAGTAATCATCACAGACCCAGTGGAAATTCAGATTATCCATAGCTTCCTGGACTGGAAGAACCAACATGGTGAAGATGGCCATACTCCCAAAATTGTTGTACAGATTTAATGCAATGAAACTGCCACCAACATACCTCCCAGTCCTAGAGAAATTGTTCCTAAAATTTATTTGGAACCAGGAAACAGCAAAGGCAGCCCTGGCCAACAAAGACAAGGCATGAGGTATTATAATTCCTGACTTGAAATTATACTACAAAGCTACTGTGTTAAAAATCAACATGGTATTGTCAACAAAATAGACCTGAGGTTCAATGGAATAGATTAGAACATGCAGAGGCCTCTATGAACACACTTAGCCACCTGATCTTCGACAAAGGGGCCAAATATGCTTACTGGAAGAAAGATAGCCCCTTTAGCAAATGGTGCTGGGAAAAACTGGCTCTCTATATGCCACAAACTAAAACTTCACTCAGGTAAATCTCATGCACTAAGCTAAAGTCAAAATCAATTAAAGATCTAAACATTAAAACAGAAACACTCAATCTCCTGGAAGAGAAACTAGGAGGAACTCTTGAAGAGATAGGGCTAGGCGAAGAGTTCATGAACAAATATGTATTCTCACGGGAAACACTTGAAAGATGGAGTCTTTGGTCTTAACCATCCAGCAGAAAAATATAAAAATGAAGTATATAAAGTAAAGGCATATTAATATGCTGAGGTATAAAAGGCTCTAGGCAACAACTGGGACCAACGCTTATTGAGAAGTTTTTGTACATCAAAAGAAATTATCAACAAAGTGAAAAGACAAACCATAAATTTCAAAAAAATCTTAATAAGCACTCAGAGAAAGGACTGCTCTCCAGAATGTATAAAGAAATAAATACATTAGGGTCATCTTATTTAAAGATCCAGTCCAGAAAAGGGCATCTGATATGAATATACACTTCTCAGAGGACAAAATTTAAAAAAGCGAATGAATATATAAAAAGTGCTCTACATCTGTAGCCATCCATGAAATGCAAATTAAAACAACACTGAGATACCATCTCACTCCAGAAATTATGGCTGTCATAAAGAAATCAACCAGCAACGAATGTGGGAGAGGTTGTGGGGCAAGGGGAATCCTTCTCCACTGCTGGTGGGAATGTAGACTGGTGCAACCATTATGGAAATCAGTGTGGAGACTCCTTAAGAAACTAGGACTGGAAATCCCATTCAAGTCGGCTATGCCCCTACTCAGAATTTTCCTGGAGGAGCTGAAAACATCATATCATAGTGATATCTTTGTACATATGTTTATAGCAGTACAATTTGTGATAGACAAATCTGGGAAACAACCAAGATGCCTATCACATGAGGAATGGTTGAAAAAGATGTGATATTTTTATACAATGGAGGATTACTCAGCTATCAAGAATGATAAACTTGAAGCATTTATATTTAAGTGGATGTCACTCAAAGATATAAGTGAAATAAACCAGACCCACTGTGCAAACATCATATAGTCTCTTGAGTATAAGAAATCAAAAGAAGAAAAACAAAAAGGTATAACAACAGTAAAAGGAAAGCAAGAACTTGAGGAATGGATGAGGAGAGGGTAAGGAGAAAAGCTGTGAAACAGGGCAGGGAACAAAGTCGTGCATTTGTACACACAAGATGGGCAAGGCAATGATACCAAGAAACATCAGCAGGTTTTTGAAAGTATCAGTTAATTGGTAAGATTCACAACCTGACTATCTATATATGCTGCTACCTGTGAACCAAGCAACTGCACTGAAGACAGCAATGTGTAATAGAGGGTTCAGGCTTGGAATACCTGTCACTGTGGCCTGGTAAATACATACCTCCTGTCATGACATACCAGTTATTTCCATACTGTCTCACAAGTACAAGTTTCTTTTTTATGGGTAATAAATGAAAAAGACACAATAAAAAAAATGTTACAGGACTGTTCTGCTACAAGACTCTATATGGTTAAATTTCTAAATTTCTGTGTAATAATATGTGTATATTACTTTTTAATTTTTTTTCCTCATATTCTGTAAGGACTTAAAGTTCAATACATCAATACTTGATGGAAAATGTCTGTTCCACATTATGCCTAAGATGTTTGATATTTAGACAGATAGGTTAAACTGAACTGTATATGTTGCAGGGTAATAATCAGCTTCTCTTCTGGATGGTTAACAACCTAACTTTGCAGATCAAAAATTGGGGGGATGGAAGGGCTGCAAGGTCAGCCAACATTTTGGCCCTAGCCTCTCAAGGTCAGTGAAGACTCAGGACATAGGAGAACCTGTGCTGTAACATCATGGAACTCAGTTGTGCCCCAAATTTTCTGATCAAGGAGATTATGGAGGCACAGTGGAATGTAATCGATGATTTATACTGTGCCTAAGGAGAGTTACACAGAGAGAAAACTTTCTCTCAGGCTTTCACAGAAAGCAAATTGGTGTAGCAATGGCCATGACTCATCCACATGGCTGACACTGACAAAGGATCTACAGAGTGAGGTACAGGATTATAGGATAAACCCTGAGGGGACTTGACTGACCTTGGTCTTAACCATCCAGCAGAAAAATGTAAAAATGAGGTATATAAAGTAAAGGCATATTAATATGCTGAGGTGTGAAAGGCTGTAGGCAACAACTTCTGTGGATAACCCACTACTGTTGTGAACTGCTGGATTGTGTTGGAGTGTTTTACTGAATTCAAGCACCTATAATAATTGAATGCCAATAGAATACCCTTCCCTGACAGGACTGAACAAAAAAAGAAGATACAAAGGGCCATTCTGTATTTGTATATACATAATAGGATAAATATGCAGCCACTTTTGCATAATTCTATGAGAAGAAATATTTGCACTGATAGTGTTTGGACAGGATATCCTGTCTGCTGCTTGTACTGTGGATAACCACCAGGAAGATAACAATGTAAAAAGTATTAATGATTGAAACTGTCGTATAAATCAACTTTGAAAAAAAAATAGGTATACAGCTACATTCTCTTAATTCAATGAATAGAGGGATCTGCTCTAATAGTGTTTGTAAACAGAATATCATGTCTGCACCTTGTATAACAAATTACCACTAAGAAAACAATATGTAATGTATTAATTATTGAATCTGTCCTACTAATTTTATTTGTAACTGTCTCATTGATATTTGTTCTTCAATAAAATTATGAAAAAAATAAATAAAAAATAAAATAAAGAGTATTTAAAATTAAGTTGTACAGCTGGGATGGAGGAAAGAAGAAAACAAGGAAGGGAAATATGTGCACATAGAACATAGCTAAGATAATTGTACTACAAATTTCTATTGGTTTATTGAAAGGAACAGTTAATTTTGTTTTGTTTTTTTATTTTGCTTTTTGGCGGAACTGGGGAATGAACTCAGACCCTTGGGCTTGCCAGGAAAGTGATTATTCTACTGAGCCGTCTCCCTGGTCCCTTGAAACAGTTAATGTTTAATTGCTCAATTTTGCATACATGTATGTGGTGATCTGAACAACTGCTTTGAAGATTACAATATATGATATAACAACCATTGTTATTTTCATATTGTTTTGAAATTCTGTTTCCATTTTATTGCTTTTTGTTAGTGTTTTTTTCTCTTCAAAGTTAAAAATAAATACAGTAGATTAAATAAAAGAATGTAAAAACCTTTTTAGCTTCAATTATTGCATCTTATGAATGAATAGTTGTGACATCCACTGAGATATCTTACCATTATTGTATTTTATTTTATTTTTATTCATTTTAATGAGGAAAAAAAGGAAATAGTAATGAAACCGCTTCAAAACAGGTTAGTGTGACAATTATAGTAATTAATACATTGGATATTTCTGTCTTTGTATTAGTTACTCAGAGGACAAGATGCAGACATAATATCTTATCTAACCAATATTAGTGCAAACCTTTCTTCTCAGTGAACTAAGAGAAAGTAGCTATATATCTATCCTAGCTATCTTGCATATATCTTTTTTCACAACAAAATGGTCCTTTATTTGTATCCCCCCCCTTTTTTTTTTGTTTTGTCAGAAATGGGTGTTCCATTGCAGCTCCGGCATCATGTATGAAAAGGTCCTTTAAAGACTTCTCCAGGGGTTGGGGAGAGGGCTCAGTAGAATAAGTACTTGCCTGGAAGCACCAAGTCCTGAGTTCAATCCCTGGTGCCACAAAAAAAAAAAGACTTCTCCAAATACAGCTTCACCATTATTATTACAAGAGCTGGTGTTGCACTGTGCTGGACACTCACCACCATGTTTCCATGAACCGTATTATATTTTCGCTATTTTATAGATAAAGAATGTAAGATTTTTGATACCTCACAATGCAAAGTTCATTTCCTTTCCAATTTCTATCCTGTTTCATAACTACTCTGCGTATTGGTTTATTTTTTCTGTGTAAGAAGACCAGGTTTTATGAAAAACATTTTTCCTTCATTCGTTATGTGCATTGTCTTTCATGCGGCCTTCAGTTGATGACGTCTACTGGGCACTGAACTGTGGGTCTGTGCCAGAAGAGGACTGTGGGCTGGACCTCAGAAATGACAGGCAGCCCTGCTGTGTGAGAATTAGAAAAGGAGTTGTTCAGGGAGTGGAGGCTGCCTCAGTAAGTTACCAGGTGGATAGGTGGCTTGCCTCTCCCAGGAACTGTTTGACAGTACAAGAGATAGAAAAAACTGTTAAGTGCAGTAATATAATTTTCAGTGTACTCATACTCAATTTTAGTAATTTTTTCTATATCATTTATTATCAGCTTGTTTCCTGTGTGTGTATATTTTCTTTTTTCCTTAAGAGGTATTTATTAGAAACTTATCTTACTTGTCTTTTCACAGAAACAGTAGTTAGACTTACCAATTTTTCCTCTTTAATTTTTAAATGATTTTATTTTTAGCTTAGTTAGATTTCCTTTTTTCAGTTTTCCTTCAGTGTATTTTTGTTAAGATTTAAACTGAGGACCAGGGATATAGCTCAGAGGCATGGTACCTGTCTGGCAAGGACAAAGTCCTGAGGTGGAGCACCATAAGAAAATTTAAACTGAATAATTCATGTTTTTCTTTTTCTTTTTTTATAGTTGAAAGCATTTAATACTAAGAATTTATATTGACATTCTATTTTTTTGACATCCTGTAGTAATGTTTTAATATTCATGATCTCCTGAATGGTATGTACTGTCTTCATTCCTAAGAGAATGACATGACTCCAAATGAGTCTTATTGGTAGCATGTCTTCAGTGATAAGGTCCTTCTCTGGGGCACTGGAAACAGGAAAACATGAGCTTCACATGCCCCTCCAGGTCCTACCTACACATGTTACCCAGTACTCAGGATTCAGAAAGAACTGTGCTGTATATTTTAAAGAGAGAGATACTTCCTTTCTTTTAACTGTCTTCCAAAGGAATAAGTCAGATCCTTTGAATAAATTCCACATGTCCAGTGTAGCAGCCAGTGAACAGTGCTGTCTGAGTGAGCAGTCTCCAAGCTCTCTACTCCCTGTCCCCTCTCCTTACTCATTTGTTCCCACTGCCCTGAGAGCTGAGTAGTATTTTGTGGAAATTCCAGCTGTATTCCATTCTGAAAGGAAAACGGCCTAGGGTGTGATACAGAAGGCTTTTATATTGATAGTTGGCCTCATCAAGGCTGGGCACAGTGTACTCTGTGGATGGGAGAGCCAACCCTTGAGTGGATCACCTTTTTGTTTTTACTGATTTATTTTTCTTTTTGAGAATAAAATTAATGTTGTTTACTTAGAAGTACACTGAACAGCAAATTTATTAATTGTTGTTATATGTCTTTTTCTCTTGGTTTGTTGTTTTTGTTTGTTTTGAATCAGGGTCTTGGTATGTAATTCAGCCTTGCCTTGAGCTCACTGTGTAGCCCAGGCTGGCCTCAAACTCACAACAACCCTCCTGCCTCTGCCTCCAAGTAATTGTTCTTTCATTGCTCTATTTATTATGAAACTATATTACCAAGTTAATGCTTAGAAATGAAGTTAATGTTTAGAAGTGAATTACCTTGTTCCCATCAAAGCCTTTTAAATATAATTGCTTAACATATTTACTTAATTGCTTTAGTGCCTTGTACATCTATCAAGATAGTCATTAAGTACATGCATCAGTGACAAATACTATTAAATTTATAAAATAAATTTGAGAAAAATTGGCTATATTTATGAAAAATATACTTCATAAAGGAGTTCAAAGGCCAGATACTTGGCATCTTAGTCTCTTTGGGCTATTATAAAAAATATTTAGACTGTGTAAGTTATTAAAAAACAAATATTGCTTACAGTTCTGGAGTCAAGAACAATCAAGGTGCCAGAAGATTCGGTGTCTAGTGAGGGCTGATCTCTGCTAAATAATGCCTCTCTGCTGTGTGCCCATGAAAACAGAAGAGAAGGGGCTCATTCAAGGCTCTTGTTTAGGGCCACTCCTCCCATTCATTAGGGTGGAGCTCTCAGAATTTAATCAGTCTTCAAAGGCTCCACCTCTTACTACAGTCGTGTTGGGTCACGGTTTCAACATGTATTTTGTGGGAACACAAATATTTAGAACATTACACTGATATCTCTACTCTCAGTGTTTGTGACCTTGATAAAATAATATCAGTAAGTTTAAATAGGGATAAAGTTCATGGCCAATCTATCATGAAGTGATGTCCAATGCTGTAGTTCACACATTAATACATTTAAATTATTTAAAAACTTTTAAAATTATTACATAAAAATAAATATTTAACATCTTTTAAATATTTCTTTAAATGTTTAGTATTTTAAATTGTCTTATTATGAAATAGTTAATAGAAAAAAATTGAAGGGTAATATAACCAATATCATATACTCAAACACCCAACAATAACATCATAAAATTTGCCAATGTTTACTTCTGATCATTTCTATAGAAGAAAATTTTATAGGTTGTACCAACCCTGTTCCATTCTGTTTGTCTTTACCTAGAAACTCCACATTATTTTAGGGATGCATGACTATATTTGATCATGTTGAGTTTAAGTTTCCTACTCAATTCTCAATTTTTCATCTTTTTAATTTTCATTTTTATTGCTGTATTTTAAAAGTATATTATGGGGATTTGGTACATGTAAACTTAAATAGTTTGCCCCCTCTTTCTTCTCCTCTGTTTACTTTGCTCTATCTCTTGTCTCCTTCCCAGTTGCAAATTTTTTATCTTCCAGTGACCTATTACCTGTTTTCTATTTTTTTTCTTTAATTTATACTTTGCATTTCTCATAAAAGAAAAACCATGAGTTCTTTAAATGTGTCTAATTTATTTTACTTAACATTATGGTTTCAATGTGCCTCTATTTTCCTCCCAAGTACTCAATTTTACCTTTCTTTATAGCAGAATACAACTCTATCATATATAAATAACACAGTTTCTTTATGCACTCATCTCTTTATAAACATGCAGGTTACTTCCAAAATTTAGCTGTTATGAGTTGTGCTGCTCTAAACATGGGTTGCACATATTATTGTAATATGTTGTCTTTAACTCTTTCAGAAAGATACCTAGAAAGGGGCTAGCAAGGGCTGGGGAGATATCTTAGTACAATAAGCACTTGCCTGCCAAGTACAAGGTCCTGAGGTCAATCCCTAGTACCACAAAAAAAAAAAGGAAAGAAAGAAAGAAAGAAAGAAAGAAAGAAAGAAAGAAAGAAAGAAAGAAAGAAAGAAAGAAAGAAAGAAAGAAAGAAAGAAAGAGAAAGAAAGAAAGGGAATAACTGCGTCAAATGGAATTTCTCTCTGTATGGTTTTGAAGAGTCTCCACATTGATTTCCATGGTAGATGCACTAGTTCACATTCCCATGAACAATAGAAAAGGATTTTTCTCCATAACCTTTTTATATTAAATGTTTTTTGTGTACAGTACACCATTGAGCTTTGTTTTTGATCAGATCTGCCAATCTGTATCTTTTGATTGAGGAATTGAGTCCATTCATATTGATAGTTATTACTGAAAGATATTGACTTATTCCTGGCTATATTATTTTCCTTTTGCTTATTCTTATTCACCTCCCCTTTCAGCTTAACACATTCTTATTCACTTCCCCTGATTGGACTGTAATTTATATGTCTTGCTGCTGGGCAACTCTGATTTGAAATGATGTTGTTACCTAAGAGTGTTTCAAGCTGCCCAGTGGGACAGTCATGCTTGTACCATTGGTGGTTCAAGCCAACAGGAGTGTGCTAACTTCATACCCATATGATGTAGAGTCATTCCACTAGATTGTTTGGCCTTCTTGGATTCATCTCTTTTTTTGTGATACCTATGAGAATTTTTTGGAGTTTGGTATTCATTGGTTTCTTAGAAGTGCTCTTTGTTGTGGAAAGACTTTCTTTTCCCATCAATTTTGAAAGGGAATTTTGCAGAGTATATTAGTTCAGGTTTTTGTTTTCTTTTAGGACTTAAAACAATTAAAATTACAAATGATAGAGAATTTCACTTAACAAAGTAATATGAATTTCACAGTATTTGTTGTAATACTAAGTGTTGTCTTCCACTGTTGTAATACAAATCGTTGTCTTCTAATGCTATTCATATTACCAGATATATGCAGGTAAAATTAGAAGAACAAAGAAAAAAAGAAAGAAATGTATAAGAAATTAAGAGAAAAAGTACAAACAATTGAAAAAAAGAAGACAAAACATTAACTGTGCTGGTGTTGACTTCTGGAACTTTGACTATGATGTACTGTGAAGACATTCTTTTCTAAACTTCGCTATTTTGTGTTCTTCATGCTTCACTTAGCTGTGTGTTAAATTTCTTCCTCAATATTAGAATGTTTTCTGCTATTATTTCAGTAAACATTTTTATGCCTTTTGTAATATCTTCTGACTTTTCTCTTAATTCCAGTTAACCTTAGATCAGTGCATCAGCAAACACCTGTTTGATTCATTTTCCATCTTCTGTTATTTTTAATGATTCTCTGGGTTTATGGCCTGCTTCGTGAGCCCTGTCTACTAGATCTGACATTGTATGTTCACAGTGGTCGATTTTGCTGACTAGGCTTTTCAGTATAATTTTTTTTTATCTCCTGGATTTCTGTTTGGTACCTTTCCATGAAAACTAATTCTTTTAAATTTTCTGTTTTAGATCAGTTAGCTTTTTCACAATGTCTTCTGAAACTTCACAAATCATTTCACTTATTAAGTTCATTCTCTGTTTAGTTATATCATATTTAGGCTCACCAAACACCTTATTGATCTGTTTTCTTGTCTCTTTTATCATGTAGTATAATTCAGCTGTTTGGCCTATGATGTCCTCCCTGTTAATTTTGGGTCAGTTAGTCAAACAGAGTTTGTTGCCTTATTTTTCAAGTTGGCTTATTCTTTGTTTGCTTGCTGAGAGCTGCAGATAATTATGGCAAGATTCCTTGTTGGTATCACAATCTCTTCAGTTAGGGGCTCTCTCCAGTGATGTGCTCTGGGCACAGCCAGCTACAGACCCCTTAGCTCTCTCTGGCTTTTAATTCCACATCTCTGTTCATGTGATGAAAAGAAAGTACAGTGTATTGGATTCAGTCTCCAGTTCTCTGGAAATGAACTCTGGCCTTGTTGATGTCACAAAAACAAGCGAGATACGTATTGGCATACAGTAAAAACCAATTAATAGTGACAATGTGCCACCCTCACAGTAGCAACAAAATCTACAAAAATTATAGAATAAAAGAAGAGTTGAATATTGGCATGCGAAAGTACCAATAAAAGTTACCACTGTGTCACTGTTATCAGTAGAAAAGATTTCTTCAATAATGATATAGACACAAAGAAAAACTAAATATTGACAAACAATAAATATCTACCAGATAGGACAACTATAACACCATTAACAATAGAAAAGAATTGAATGATAGTAGCATGGAGTCAACTAAACATCTAAATATTACTAAAACTTAATAATATTGAAAATGGAAGGAGGGCTGGGGAGATGGCTCAGTGGAATAAGTGCTTCCCTGGCAAGCATAAGGGCCTGAGTTCAATCCCTGGTTCCACCAAAAAAAAAAAAAAAAAAAAAAAAAAAAAAAAAAAAAAAAAAAAAAAAAAAAAAAGGAAAGAAAGAAAAAAAATGGAAGGAGAGAGGAAGGGCAAAATATGAGAAGTAGGGTACAACAAATATTGGGAAAAGGGAATGAACTTATTCAAAAGGAAAGGGTTACTGAGTTGAGTAGGACAGGAGTGGGGGAGAGAGATTTATCTACTTCAGCAGGATGGTTTGG
Source organism: Ctenomys sociabilis (assembly GCA_004027165.1). Taxonomy (NCBI): domain Eukaryota; kingdom Metazoa; phylum Chordata; class Mammalia; order Rodentia; family Ctenomyidae; genus Ctenomys; species Ctenomys sociabilis. Next base: position 24,322 of record PVKA01003818.1, read on the forward strand.
ACCACTGTCTGCATTTCTGGTGATCTATGGAAAGAAGCAGTTAATGCTTTAATTTGTTTTGTCTCCTTTTTCAATTGTATGTACTTTTTCTCTTAATTTCTTATACATTTCTTTCTTTTTTTCTTTGTTCTAATCTTACATGCATATATCTGATAATATGAATAACTGATTAGCAGACAACACTTTGTACTACAACAGATGTTGTGAAATTCATTTTAGTTAAGTGAAATTCTGTATCACTTGTAATTTTTTCTATTTCAATTATAATTTATACTTTCTTTAAAAAATTATATATACATATATATATATACATATATATATATACATATATATGAAAAAAATTCGAAAAAGAAAGAAAATGAAGATGAAAAAGAAAGAAAAGTTTGATGCAGTTTCCCATTAAAGCATAAAAGGAAATTAATAGAATTAGGTCAGAGTAATAAAAAAGAAAGAGAAGACAAGATAAAACAGACTAAAAGAATGTAAACAGAAGGGATAAAAAAAAAAAAAAACCCAAAACAAGAAAAAGACAAATGAGTCCAAATATTCTTTAATGTTTTTGACTAGCGTTTTTGAATGAGTGGTTTCTTTCCAGGGCCTACAGTATTGGAAGCCACCAGCTATGCAGACCCTTTAGTGAGTCACCAGTAAGTCCTGTTTTGTTGCCACACTCACATTTTTTGTGTGTCGAAGCTGACTCCTTTCCCAGTGTCCTGCTGGGTGTGGTCATCATTGGTATCCACCCTAGGGCTATATTCACTGCAGGCACTTCCAGTTTCAGGGTCTCCCTATGTCCCTCTGAACCTGGAGTTTGCCAGGCAGGTAGGTGCTTAAGCCAATGAGTTATTTCTCCGGCCCTGCCTTGTGGCTTTATGAGGTACCTATCTCCTCTGTTCTACAATCTGTGACAATCATCTAAACTGAGGCATATTCATGATCAAATCGGCAGATGAAGAAAACACACAGATCACTGAGCTCTAAACTTGATGTAGCAGCAGTGAGGTGATGATAAATAGTCTGCTAGACCAAATGCCAGCACTTTCAATCTTGCCTCCTCAGAAATCCACACAGGACCAGTCCAGCTTCTTACCAGGAAGACCAAGACCCCCATGCCCTTCCTGGCCTGGGTTTAAACTTCTTAGTGGTTCTCTATTAGCCTGTACCCTCTCCACAACTCTTTCTTGAGGCCATCTCTCACCTAGTCATTGTGGTAGGATGACCCCAAAACCTCTGAAGTGTATTTGTCCTGTAGTCATAAACAATTTCTTTCCCAACATGTCTCCTGATTAAACACTCTCAAATATGATAACACCACATTGGATTTCTTTTGTAACTACAGCCTGCTGTGCAGGAGTTACTTTCAGAGTAAAACTCTGTGCTGTTTTTGTGGTTTACATTAACCTACATAGACTTTTCTTAAGGTTAGCACTGCTGACCTGGTCTATTGTTTCTCTCTAGAGCTTTAACCCTCTCTGGAATTATACAGTGTTCACAAAGACAAGTTCATCTCTCTAGGAGCTTGGGTTAGCTTGAAACTACCTCATTCCTTATTTTCTTTGTGTTCATTTTCTCCAGATTTTCTGTATTTTCTAGTTTTCCTTTCAACAGTCACTTTATACTTAGAGACTAAATTAGTTTTTTCTTTATCAAGTTGTTATTTTCTAAATACCTGAATTCCATATTCCAGAGAGGTTGTATTTTGCTACGGTGATATAAATATATTCAGATCTTGGGACTGGGGAGATGGCTCAGTGGAAGAAGTGCTTCCCTGGCAAGAGCAAGGGCCTGAGTTCAATCCCTGGTTCTGCAAAAACAATAAATAAATAAAAAATAAAAAAATAAATATATTCAGATCTTTAATAGTGTTCATTATTTCCCACTGATGTGTGTGTGTGTGTGTGTGTATGCGCACACGCACACAGATCTGAGTAAGAAAGAATGAGGAACATTTTAACTAGTACCAAGAATTGCATATAGTGCACAAAAAAAGATAAAGGAGTCTCCTTTATCCATGGAAGTATATCTATCACAGTCTTTCATAAATACAACAATTTTGCTCAAGGAATGAACATTATGAAGGCCAAGTCAATTACATAGATCTGCAGAAACATTGAATCTCATCATCAGCAAATAAACCTATACTCAAACTCTATTTTGATCTTTTTCTAGATAAGACTTACTGCCAAGTGGAAACAGTATATTTTTAAGTGCATTTTCAGTAAAAGAACATTTATTCATTCAAAATATTTCTGTTTAATCATTTCTTGCGGATAGATAAAATAAGACCAGGACCAACTGTAAGCAGACTTGGTTGACAAATATGAATATTTACTGTACTGGGAATAAGGTTAATATTTTAAAACAAGGTTGACAGGAGAAAAATTGTCTTAGCTTGCAAAAAGGAAATTTGTTTCTTTAAGTGAAAATTGGGGTCAGTAGGTCTTAGCTATCTTCATGCCTCCATGACTGAAATGAATTAAATAATGCTGCAGTATAGCAATACTGAGCAAACTAATGACAAATTATACCTTAAAGTTTCAATAAAGTCATAATATACTGTAGAAAACATTTTGTAAAAGAAAAGAGTAGATGTATGTCCATGTCTCCTTGATTACCTAGAGAGAACAAAACTATGTTCTTTGTTGTTTTTTGTTTTGTTTTGTTTTTGTTTTTGTATTTTTTTTTTTTTTTTGGTGGTACCAGGGATTGAACTTAAGACCTTATGTTTGCCAGACAAGCACGTATTGCACTGAGCTATCTCCCCAGCCCAAACTATGTTCTTTGTGGACCTCACAGTCCTTTTCCAAAAAGCAAGGGAGGTAACCATCTTTTAGGTAGATTTAAGTGTTACTACAATGTGTGTACTAAATTTAATTGATGAGAAAAGACTTGTTCTTGATATAGTAGAAGGAACTCATCTTCACTTTCTATCTAAAGTAGGTATTATTTAATGGAGACTAAACCTGATTTTGAAATGTCTACTGGTTTCTGAATCACATTAAGTGAAAAAATGGCAGTAACTTTGAAATTATATACTATATCCTGGACATTGTGCAAGCCACTCAACACCTGCTATATAATTAACAAAACTCAAGCTCAGGAGATAGCTCAATAGAATAAGCGCCTGCCTGGTAAGTGCAGGGTCCTGAGTTCAATATGCAGCAGTACTGCAAAAACTATATATATATATTTCAGGCAGACATTTGTTTTCTCCACTTTGTAGGCAAAGAAACCAGTCAGAGAATTAAACGTCTGACCCAAGTGGCCAGATTTATAAGTGGCAATTATCATATGGCAATGCCATATTTGCACTATTGACATTTTTAGGAGCCTATTGCAAAATATATAAATACTTAATGTAATACTAAATTTTGTGATTCATTAGAAGGGTGAATGGAAGTCACCCACAATAAATAATCAGAATGACTAGCACTTTAATCTCAATATATATATATATATATATATATATATATATATATATATATATAATATTCAGCCACAGTGTAGAGTACTATACTTGCTTGGCACTTTGGGTTTCAGTTCAAATGACTTAAAGAAAATGTTAATGAAAATACTTTAGTATATAAGGCATATTTTATTATAGAATCATTTACCTTATATGTAGTACACTCACATATTACATATAACTTTACTTCAGTTTTGCAAGTAAATCGAATATATCCATATTATAATCTACATAATAAACAATCTAAAATAACCATCTGATTCAAAAAACTAGTTAGAATGGGTTTCTATTACAATTTCTCTGTCTATATTCCCTGTCAGGGTATACAAACATGGAGCAAATTATCCTGTCTCTTGTGAGATTTATTTATAATGGCATTTTTCCCCCAGTGTCACAAAAGGCAGAAAATATGTTATATCCACATGAAAATACTCTCTTCACATGTACTGATTCTCAGAATATGAGAATAGAATCAGCACTTTTCCTACCTGGTAATCTTTAAATTTTGATCAATTTTGAAGATGAAGAATTTCAATGTCAAACCGAACTGAGAACAAATTTCCAACAAGACATGGCTTTTGTGAGGAAAGAGACAGAGAATAGTACCTTATGGTACTAAAAAGTACTCTAGGTGGTCTTACTTTTCTGTGTCTATATTATTAAAGTAAACTTTGTATCTGTTTTTCTCTAATAATGACATTTACATTTTGTTGCATTAATATGAAGTAGCATAAATTGTGTTAGTAGATTCTTTTTAATTACTGTGTAAAAATGATATGTAATTGAAACAAAAAGCATTGTTTCCAAGCTTAATTTTTTTTTCCTCAAGTCCATCCTGTCAAGCTGAAAGCGTGAAAGTTATTTTCTGGTGGTGTGATTAGATTGGGGCTGAACTCTCCAGCTGGCAGGCCTGTCTGTGACTGGCGGCGGCCTGTCCCCAGTGCTTGTCATTTCCTGACATGCCTGACAGGATGGGGACAGCCATCCCAGACAGGTTCATTAGATGGTGTTTTCTACAGCTGGGCTAAAAATAAATAAATAAATATATAAATATATAAATAAATAAATACTCTGTGCTTTGTCAAGGACCAAGATGTAGAGGCCCTTCTTGTTGGTTTAAACCAGGGCCTTGTTTTGACAAATTTTGATCTGTGCAGTTTTTAGATTTTCTGACACATTTTTGTTTCCTTCCCCTTTGGCCTGCACTTTATGCTCTCTGCCTTGTTGTTGCTTCAAAATCCTAACATAGTCTTCCCAAGAGACAAAGCACCATTTACTGAGAGCTCAGAAGAAAAAAAAAAAAAAAAAAAAAAAGTAGTACAATCCTCTAGAAAGTAGCAATAGTTAATTTATTTCCATGACGATCTGCACAATGGGAAGAAAAGCAACCTTGGGGACTCACAACAAGACAATTACAAGAAACATTAAGAGCTTTTGTATTCTCAGAAACATACCATCTACATGAAAACATAGGGTCATTAGTAGCAGGCTACATGTCTCTTTAGAACTGTGACAAATCTGAGCTATCTTCATTCTTGGGCTTTTAGGAAGCTGACAGTGTTCTGCTTGACTTGATAAGCTTTGATGTGAGAGAAGAGAAATGACTAAAGATCATAAAATACCTGCTCATTAAAACCAGAAATGAATTCCAAAATCAGATTTTGAAGTACACTTCTTTGTCATGTGGCTCCTTTAAAGTTAACTACATTAGCCTAAAACTGATGTGCAGTTGAAATATACATGCATACAGAGTCCTTAAAATTGTGGTATTAGAAAAAACAATGCCTTTAGCCAAGAAGTTATTCTTCCTAAATTGTACCTATAATTTAAAAAATAAGCCGGGCGTGGTGGCGCATGCCTGTAATCCCAGCACTTGGGAGGCTGAGGCAGGAGGATTGTTGTGAGTTCGAGACCAGCCTGAGCTACAAAGTGAGCTTAAGGCCAGCCTGAACTGCATAGTGAGACCCTGTCTCAAAAAGACAAAAAAAAAAAAAAAAATAAAAATAAAAAAAATAAAAATAAAAAATAGATATGAACACTTTTACTATACAGATGTTCTCAGCCTAGTCTCCCAACTATCATACTTGCTGATAACTGCTTTCCAATTGGAAAAACATCTGATCTTAATTTCTCATAAACAGCACATGCACAAATGAAACACTTCTGGCCATATATGTTTAATCTTAGTGCTACTGTCAGCTATCTTTCCTTTCATATCATGTAAAGATACAGAATGTAATAATGTTTGTGCCTCATGTTTTGTCATTGGCATAATAAATGGTATTGCTAGAAACAAATCAAACTCCTCATTCATAGAAATCCTACCCTTTACCTTTCCTTTGTATTGTTGGTTTTCCACTGCTTTAGTTCCCTGTCTCTATGACAACTGTTTAAATTGGGATGGGCAACTGTCATCTAGAGTATTACTGAGAGAAAAGTGTTAGTGAGTGCACAGGTCCCATAGATAGAGCATTTCAGTATAATCCAATTTTAATTGAGCTCCAGAGACTTTGATGTGCTGCAGAAGGTTGGGAGAGAGCTATTCCAGGGAGAAATTAAAGCAGCCCAGGAAGGCTTCCCTACTCCAGACTGTCACCATTTTAAGCAAGCATTAGCATCAGACTTAAACTGCCCCTACGGAACATCTCACTTCTTTTTTCAGCTCTTCCCTGATTTATTTTGCCATATGTAAAAGCAAAGCACTTTTATCTTTTTATATATGTTTTACAGTCATTTGATTAGGCTTCAAAAGCTTGTTCTGGACCTGAGACTCATGCTTTCTGTTGGACTTTGCTTCAGCAGTTCATAAAAAGAAAAAAAAAAGTAGAGTACAGATTAATTTGAAATTGTCATTTATCATATATTAAACTTTTTAACATTGCCATGTAAGCCCCAATCTTGGAGCTAAAAAGTCAAACGGAATATAATCCTTATTTACCGCCACCACATTTCACTTTAATACTTAGATACATAACCTTTTGTTAGGGCTAGAATGTTTATCTCAAAATGCATTAAAGTATATTTATCCTTATCACATGAAATATATCTTACAGGGAAACCTAGCAAGTAGTAATTGAAGACAAACATATTAATCCAAAATGGAGAAACCAGAACCCCTTTATTTTTTCAGTGTATATTTAAAGGAGTTTTTAAATTTTTGAAATATAACATTGTTCAGTAATACTAAAAATGACTAAGATCACTCTGTTGATTAAATAACCACTGAATGTAGCGCTTGTGCAGTCAAAAAACTTTGTTATAGGTATCTTAAACTTAAGGAAAATACTGTTTATGATACCCCTGAGAATTCTGATCTACAATGATACATTGTAAAATTTAAAACATATTAACAAGTTAATTGAAATTATAACAATAATTAGAGAGAAGTCTGAGTATGTGCACCATCTTAGATACTTGTAGCTGGAAGGTAGATTAATGTCAATTAGCTGATAAAGGTTCAGCATCAAGGCCTCCTACCCCTAAGGAAGAGAGTAAAAGACCAGAGCTGAGATTTGTTGCCAAAAATTGCACAGTGATGTCATTTTACTGAGCTGCCTAAGGAGACATCAGAAAAAAAAGATTCTCTTTCATGAGGTGATAGTAGTAAGTTGTGATTTTTTTCCCTCGTTCTAAATAAGTACTTACTTATATAGCTAGTTCTTTATTTGTAATTTGTATTCTTTTTTTTTTAAAGGTCCCCTATTTTCATCCAGTAAAGTTATCTCATGCTTTCTTTAATTTTCACTATGGTGGATGTTTGTTTCCACTTTTGTTACTATAAACAGTACTGTACTGACTACATATTTTTATCCTGATTTTATAGTATATCCATAGGATTAATTCCTAGATATGAACTCTCTGGATCAAATGACATGTACATTTGAAATTTTGATAGATAATGCCAACATTTTTTTCACATAAGCTATAGCATTTTGTGCTATAGCTAACAATGTAGCAAATATATTTTCCTCATAGCAAGCTCATTATTGTAAAACTTTGCCTTGTTTTTGGTAATCTGATAGATTACAAAATAATACCTGCATATAGTTTTAACTCTTCTGTGATGAATTACATTAAACATGCTTACAGTCAGTCAGGAGCCATGGGTACTGTATTTTCTGTGATTTGAGTGTTTTAAAAGTAAAATTATATGTGTCATATAGATTATTGGTAAATAATGTGGTTTGTCTCATGCATTCATTTTTCCTGCTAGCTATAGTATATATTCATACCATATAAAAATAATTACAGATATATAGGTATATCTTTTTTCCTGTTTTCCACTTAGATTAATTTATCATACCTGTATGAAACACCATCCCAAATTAAAGTGGCATCATTTCTAAGGCTAAGGATAAGTTAAATTTATGTACTTACCTTACAAGAACTTTCTGTTCTGGAATTAAAAAAAGTCAACTACTCACCCCAAATTCTGACAGAAAAATTACTAAAAATATAATTGCCTAAATGTATTAAGACTACATATGTATTTGCTGTAAGAATTGTATACCACATAAGTCTCATTCTTTATATGTTAGTTCACTGTGTCGATGTCTCAGAGATTCATTTTAACTTACTTGCTAAAACACACGTGTTCTAGAAATATGCACTGCTGTTCTATGAAGCTATTTTCTCTCATCACTTAGTGTGTACCATATTGAGCAGCAGAGAGAACAGGCAGGATGAACACTGAAATCTGACTTAAGACACAGGAGTATTCTCTGTGAACAAGGAAAGTGCCATTATTACATATTAGATTTATTTTTGTGTTTTATCAATGAGAAGTAAATCTTTAATAATGTTACTGATACTTTAATTTGTTTATACTTTATTCATTGATTATCATTTCTCAAAGAAGCCACATAGAGACAGGTTTTTTTGTTTTGTTTGTTTGAGTTTTTTTTTTTTTTTTTTTTTTTTTTTTTTTTTTTTTTTTTTTTTTTTTTTTTTTTTTTTTTTTTTTTTTTTTGTCATTGACACATTTCCTTTGCAGAAGTTCATGTTTATACAGGTGACAGCAGAGTGATGGCCATATCTAATGTCTGGACTTACTGAGCTACTTATCTTTTTTCACAATATTTGTAGTCTACCAGCAAAAATCTTAAACTTCAGAGATCTCAGAGAGCTCCATTTACCTAGCTTCTGAAGCAGAAACACAGGCAGTACCTTCCATAGCTTAACTCCAATATAAAAACAAAACTCTCAAGTCTTATTATTTTCTGTCTCATGAGTACAGCTACTCTCTTTCCCCTCCTTTTCTTGCTTATTGCAATAATTTAAGAATAGACTTCCTCTACTTTCTTCTGGCTTAATTCAGATTTCCAACTTAGCTACTTTCCACGTCATTCTATGAATTTCTTGCAGAATACTCTGCTCAAGATCCAGATTGAATCTTAATACTACACTTCTTTCACTACTGTCCATGGCATTTCCATTCTACTTAAAAGGATCAATGATTGAGAGCTGAGGTTAAAAAATCACTATGTCTGTTTTCTCTTTCTACAGGGAATGTTCTGGAAGGCCTTTTGCCTATCAGAATGGAACTTCCTTATAGTGGGGCCACCTGAGATAAAAACAGTATAGTAGCACATTAGGTTCTTTTAGGAACTCAATCTGAAATATAATTGTTTTATTAGTGTTGAGTTTCATGAAAGGAGAGGTCCTCTCTGTATTGTTTACCTGCTCATGATACTCAAATAAAACAGATATACTCAATGTCTTCAGTGAAGTAGAGTCTTACTGTAAATAGTTTTAATGGCAAGGAATATAAAGTAATAGAAAAAAAAAAATGCCAGTCCTGGGAATTCCCATACTGAAAAAGAGACTTTTAGAGGACACCTAGTCTTGAAAATATTTGTTTCTTTATCAATAAATTGGGCAATAAAATCCACTTTTTACTCTTTGTTTCAGAGATTTGTGAATGGCATTCATATAAACCAAGAGCATTTGTTGAGCTGTGTATAGTTAAGCTGTGTTGCATTTCTTAAAAAACTGTCTATCCACTAATATAATTATAGGTATAATACAGTTACAATTGTATCTTTTGTTTAGGTCTCCCTGGAAAGCCCTTAAGCAGTAATTGGTGGGACTTTTTCAGAGGTGGCTAAATCCAGAATGTGTCCCTAGGAACAATTATTCATGGTGCATGTTAGGCTCAATAGCACTTGGATCAAGGGTATTAGTGCTACCCTTCTAAGTAACCTAGAGAGAATATAAGAGGTAGAACTGTGGTCATCCCTTGTTATTTTGCTACCTTCTGCCCACCATAAACAATTTCTTCTCTGTGATGCCTGCTTGCCATGTCAGCTGACTTGAAGCCAGCTGACATGGACTGAAAGCCCTCTAAAATATGAGATGAATAACCTTTCTCTTCTTTAACTTTGAGTAGTGGATATTTTGTCTCAGCAATGAGAGAAATCCAACTAAGATTATACCAGAGAGGTAGGCTCATTGCTATGACTGTATTTGGCCATGTGGTTCAGGAACCTTTGGGATTTATGAGAAGAGTTTGTGTAGTGGTTTCATATTTTATAAGATTATTTTATAATTACCCAAAGAATCATATATAATGAGTGCAGGGAGCCTATCCCTACACTAAAAACCAAAAATTCCACATGAGGGCCTGGTCCTAATATCCTGCATAAGTCCATCTGAAAGCCTAGAACCCATAACAATACCTCCCACAAGTCCAGCTGGAGGCCTAGAGCCCATGACAAAGTCATATGTAGGCAGCTTCAGAGGTCTGAATTGGAAAGGGTCAAAGGTCAGTGGTGGAAGCTAGAAAGTCTTTGCCCGACTGAAGGACCTTTGAGGTGAAGGATCTGTGATAATAAGCTCTGGGATCTGAACTAGAGTAAGGAAGTAATGCTCAAGATGAGAACCAGGGCTCTCCCCAAAAGTATCACAGCCATCCTCAGCAACAGTGAGGTCCTGAGTCCTCCAGCAATAAAGAAATCTGAGTTCCCAACAGGAAAGCTAACATGACCAGCTTCTCCATGAGGCTGAGCAATGTACCATCTCCCCTTCAGGAGCCAGGATGCAATGCATGATGTGAGAACTAGGGCCCCCAAAAATGAAGCATAGTCATTCTCAGTTACAATGAGATTGCAAGCTCCTACTCCAAGAATAGCCAGGTTGAATGACAATGGAATGCCTATCTTTGACAGGTGTAGACAAAGGAAAGGGTATAGAAAGGAAGAATCATCAGGTATGTGTATGGACAGTTACACTTGGGATAGATAACGCTGTGCTTCTACATAATTCTATGAGAGGCAAGATTTGCACTAATGGTGGTTGGACAGGATATTATGTCGGCTTCTAGTACTATGGACAACCACTAGGAAAATAACAAGGTAGAAAGTATTAATTATTGAATCTTTGATGTAATTCAGGTATAAAAAATAATATATGCAAATAGCTACACTCTTAATTTACTGTTAAGAGACATATGCTATAATAATGTCTGTAAGTATAATATCATGTGTGCACCTTCTGTGATACCAAAACATTATAACAACAGTTTGCAGTGTATTAATTTATCAAGTCCATCTTGTCAAGGTATCTTAAAACTGTCTCATTGATATTTGTACTTCAATAAAATATTTTTTTTTTAAAAAAGAATAGCCAGGTTCATCAAGGAAACCAGCATAACAAGCTAGAATAGCCCAAGAAAACCAGTGGTTTTCAACAGCTTTTCCAAACAGCTTCCCTAACAGCCTCTCAACAACTTTTCCAGTTCTGCCTCTTATGCTGCTGGCAATAATCCTCAAGTGAGCCTCCCACACCCAGCACCATGCTGGTTTAATTCAGCTATGTGTAACAAGTTGACCGCCATTTAGCAATCCATTACAGTTTGGAAAAATTCAAATATCCCAGCTAAAAAAGTAGCACTGAATCACCTTAAACTTTATTTGATGGGAGATTCTGGTCAAAGCTCAGAAGACCAGAATGCTAATAGAAATAGTGTGGTAAGACAAGGCTGAGGTTTCTGCTGGCCAGAAAGACTACACTGGCTGTTTGACTCCTAACAAGGTGTGTTTTGCCTTAGCATAAAGACATTTTGCTTATTTGCACTTTTGCAGAAAGTGTGACCAAAGACTTTCCTGAGATTGAGATCTAAGTGTGGGGGACTAATTAATTTTGCAGAAGTAATGTAAAACAGTCTAACATTGAAGTAGTGGCATGACTACTATTAGGAGCTTTTAGCCAGACTTATATTGAGAATCAATAGCAAAGAATATCACATAATGATTTAAACATTTTGCATTTGTCCACAAAAAAGAAGCTCCAGGGCCAGTGAGATAGCTCAGTGTACTAATTGTCCACATAAGCAAACACAGGGACTAGGGTTCGATACCCAGCACCACAGGCCATACCAGCCCCAACCCTAGACTGACTGGCCAGGGAGACCAGACGTGGTGGTGCATGCCAGTAATCCCAGCACTGGAGAGGCTGAAAACAGGAGGATCATTACATGTCCATGCAGCATAGTTAGGCCCTGTACCAAATACATTAAGAAAAAAAAAAGCCCCAGTAAAACTGTGGACTGCAAATATAGAGGGGAAGGATCTTGGTTTCAGTGAAGGAGCAGAATAGAAAAGATCACCTCTGGGTATCATAAGAATTTTTTTTTTTTTTTTTTAGATTTGTACAGGGACTTGCAGCTAAGTGTTTACATTGAATTTCAGAGGAGACTTTGGACCTGGAACTGTTAGGACATTTGTATAAAGGGATATACATGAACTTTTTTGTGTTTAGTACAAGGTCTACAGGGCCTCACTACACAGATTGGACTCATTGTGATTATCTTATTTTTATCCTCCCAGCGCTGGGATTACAGCTATGTGCTACCACACCCCATCTCAGTTGCAGTGGCATGACTACCACAAACATATATGTGGCTTTCAGTCACATATATGTTAAGAATTAAAAGCAAAAGCCCCAGCACAATGCTTTAAAATGTGAGTTTTGTCAGTGAATTGATTATAGTGCCCATAAGTAGGCTCAGGGGCTGGAGGTTCAAACCCCAGGCCTGCTCTCCTGGCTCCGCCCCTGGGGAGCACTGAGATGGATGGCAATTGAGACTGGGCATGGTAGTAGTGCACACCTGTAATCCCACATCTTTGGAGGTTGTAAACAGGAGAATCACTGTGAGCACATTTTAGTAGTGAGACCCTGAGTACCCTTTAGACCATTCCCTAAAATACAGAAACAAAAAAGTCTGTCAGACTTGAAAAAAAATTCCCATTTAACTTGTTTTCTTGGTCCCTTGGAATGTGGAACTTACATGGAAGATACTTGGTAAACAATGTATCTTTTGAATGAATGCTGTTTTGAACAATAGGCTCTTACTACACAGTAGAAATTTACCAAGCAGATAAAGAAGGAAGCTTTATATTCTAGAATATAAAGTGTGGATATATTTAATATATACATGTTTTTACAAAATCATAATAGACCATTAGTAGCATTAGTGCTACAGTAGGCTAGATCATTGAAATTTCTAAAAGGTTGATCATCATTGCAATAGACTAAAATTTAGTTCAGTTTGTGGAAAAGTGAGCAGGTAATACAGATACTTCATGTATGTGCTTGCATGCATGCCTGTGAGCATATGTGGGGTGTGTGTGTGTGTGTGTGTGTTCATCAGGCTTTTTCCTTCTGCAAAGAACAGAAATGAAGGCAATATAAGGTAATACATTTTTTGATCAGAAAATTTTTAGCTAGGAGTTGTAGGTACCCTACTCAATAGCTTCATTAAACATAGGTAGGTAAGTAGGAAAGCAGATAAGTTAATGATAAATAAATGAATGGGCAGACGGATGGATGGATGGATGGATGGATGGATGGATGGATGGATGGATGGTCTCATAGATTCCAGTGGTTTGCAGGGTTTTTGATGTTTTCAAGAATCTATGTTCATTACTCACCTCCAAAATCATTGTCTTTGGTCTGTGCTCTTTCTCACATTGATAGCAATGTTTTTTATACACTTACAAAATTAGCATATGTTCAGGAATGTCTGGAGGAAAGAGAAAATACCTTTCTCATGGGTTCCCTCTTAAGAACTAGAGAACTTTTCTATGTCTGATCTACCCCTAGTACTGGACCATGTGTCATGACTCAAAATCATAGAATAAAACACAGTATCTCAGTATGATTGGAGTTTTGTTAATCTGAAACATAGAGAATTGAGTATGGGGGGAATTGAATGGAATGGATTTTGGGTAGGTAAATATTATTGTCTACTACAGAGTTTTTTTGTTTGTTTGTTTTAAGAAAGCATAATAAAACACAAATAGAGAATTCTCATAGGTCTTTAGAAAAACTGGAATTTCATAAAACTATCATAACTTTTTTTTAAATGTCATTACTATTGATTTTACTCTCTTCATTTATACTTTTGCTACCACAGATTGGCTCTCATATATATCTTTTAATTTATTTTAAATTTCTGGTACTGGGATTGAGCACAGGGCCTTCACACTGAGCTACTTCTTACCATTTTTGATTTTCTTGAGAGAGGGTCTTGCTAAGTCAACAAATTGCCCAGGCTAGCATCAAATTTGTAATCCTTTTGCCTCAAGCTCCCAGAGTACTTGAATTATACCTACCTCAGATATACCTTTAGTTGAATCATTCAATAAAATATTTATGGAGTTTCTACACTATAATAGGTACTGTGATAAGTAACAGAAAAATAGTAATGAGGAGAAACAAATGTCAAAAGAGTGTACTGTCTAGGGGAGAAGATTCCATTAATTAAATACAGAATGAATTTGCAGTACATGCTATGAAGAGAACCTGTCTCATTTACGATGTTATGACTGGGTGCAGTAGTGAAGTTTAATCTAGCCAGGGAGATTAGATGGGAAAATGAAAAATATAAAGAGAGCCAGAAAATTAGTATAAGGGAACTTGCCAAATAGGGAAGGGAAGATATTTCCAGAGACAGACGAACTACTTCATTGGCTCGTAAGAGGAACACCACGACATGCATGGGAGATTGAGAGAGGGCAGTGTGGCTGAAGCCAGGAGGGTAGAATCCTACTAGATGTATGTGAGGTAAGAGAAGGTTTTATACATCACTAGACCCATCTCATCATTTTTGTCTTGGTGTCTGCATCCTCAGACTGCTTCCGCCTTATGACTCCTCTTCACTACCTTTTCAGTGATTTTTAGTTTATTTTCATTCTCCCGTGTGAGTTACTTCCAAATATCTCGTGTTCAAACCATCAAGAGAAAGTATCTGACTAAATCAGCAGGCCAGCATACATGATGGCATAGTTCTGATGGACAGGTTTTTCGAAGCAATGAGTCATGACTATTCTACTCAGATAACTACTTTTGTTTTACCTATTCATCCTCATTCAGTCTGCTTTGCCAGGGTCATAAAGTTACTGACAATAAACATAGTACAAAGCTTAGAAAGCAATACTTTCCATGTTCTTTCCCATTCATAATGAATGGGAAATCAAAGTGGATATTAATGACTTAATTAACATATACCATACAACTCATAGGAATTTGATATTAATTAATAAGTTTTTCTGTACACATCTCTTAAATATATACAGATCAACCCAAGCATTCACAATTCATTAGTGGTGTTAAAATACTGCTATATACTGTCCTCTGTGTTAAGTATGAAAAATGTAAAGATGCATCAAGAATTCTTATCAAGCAATGAGTTCATGGGGTTAGTTCTGACTCAAGTAAGCCAGCAATTTTGATATAATTTAGTAAGTGTTATAAAGGGAAGATACAACACTCTCAGAAGGACATAGAATATCTTTGATTATTAATAGGAGATAACTGAGAAAAAACAAAATGAGGGATTGCCAGACAGAAGAAAAATTATGTGTAGGAGCACAGAAGTATGGTAGAGCATGGCACGCTGAGGAACTGAGAAGAGTCCATTCTGGAAGATCAAAATTTTATTTTGTTTTATTTTATTTATTTTGTTGTCAGAACAGGGGATTGCACTCAGGCCCCTGGTAAGCACTTATTCCATTGAGATATCTCCTGGGGCCCTGGAAGGTCAAAATTTTAAAGCTAGACCAAATGCATACTGTGGATAAATCTGGGATTTTATGCTACCATTAATAATAATGGTTATCACTTATAAAATACCTATTGTTCACCATAGCATTTAACGCTTACATAAACTCTATTGTGGTTTCCAGGATAAATTAGATACACATTATTTTATAAATATTTGAATCTATAATGGCATGAATCAAAAAATACATTAATAATTGTCATACATGTTATTTTTTTCCAGGTTTGAGTGATAGTTTAGCTCTGAATTTTTTAAATATTAAGATTCTCACTTCATTACAGTTCTTACTACTTTTTGTATGTTTCAGATTTTCATAGTAAAAGGTTTTAATAATGAAAGTTTTCTCATGACATATATCTCTAGTGACAGCAGTTGTTTATGTCTCCCGTAAGACTGACTTGGTGATGTCAACAGTAATTACTTAACCCTCCCTTGAATCTTGTATCATTTCTTAACACATCTAAAATATCAATATTAATTTTTTTCAAAAATACCATATAATTTTGCTGACAATTTATGGTATTAAAAAAATCACACCCTGTGCCTAAGCAGTTCCAAAAAACCCCTCTAACTCAGAACACCGAATAATCCCAAATGGAAGAGTATGACATAACTAGTTTAAAAATTGTAAAAATGCAAAATTATTCAAAAGAAAGAAGTTAACCTTCTAGTTATCTTGTCAATCTGATGCTAGTCTTTCCCATCCCTATCATATATATATATATATATATATATATATATATATATATATATATATTTTTTTTTTTTTTTAAATAGCACAGGGAACAATATAATACTTTAGAATGTGCCAAACCTAAGAAAATAAGGAAACACAGCCAAAGATGTTCTTACACATGGGGACATTCATAAGTAGGACAAAAATGAAGCAGCCTTGCCAATGTCATTTTTTTCATTTTGAGAGTTACCATAATTTGGAAAGTATGTATTTGAAGATGAAGTAGGCACAGAGGACTCCAGCTATAAGTGAATCTGTTTGTAAATTAAATTTTCAACATTTCACTCAACAAAATGGATTGTTGCTTTTAAATAGAAGTTTTCTAAGGGACATTCTATTTAAGAATACCACCTCATTTCTACCCATATCCTGCTGAAGTCTATTTTTTTAGAGAGAGTAATAGACCCAGTGTGGTACCATTGAATAGGTACAAATAATACAGCTTTAAATTAGTTCACAATTACCTATGTAATGTTATAAAGCACCATTTACATAGATTACTGGAAAAACATCCCCTCTTTCTCAGTCAAAATGGCCTCCACACTGTAACCAAGGCAGTAATTTCCATGGTGCAAATGTAATCATCCCACCTCTGTTTAAAATCTTGTAGCAGCTCTCCATTGTTCACAGGCCAAAGTCCAGACTCCACCAGGGTATACAGAATGTGCCCTCTTGCCCTTGCTTCCCACCTACCCTTTATTATTGGAAGTTTACTCGTGACTCTCTCCTCACCACTTGGTCCCACTGCCTGGACTCACAGCACCTTATCTGCATGCATGGAGTTCTTGCTGCTCAGACCCTGCTTTTTCCCACTTCACTGCCTTTGCCCAGCATTGTGATTCTTTACCAGACTGTGAATGCGGGCAGGGAGGAGACAGCTTTCCTGTTCACCACTGACTTATGCCTGTAAATCCATAGATAGTTGTCAATGAAAGTACCTGAAAAAAATAAGATTGGTAAGTTTAAAAAATGAAAAGTCTGGGCTGGCCAGATAGCTCAGCAAACTAAAGCACCTGCTTAGGCAGAGCACAGGGACTGTGGTTCAGTCCCCAGGATGTACTGTGCCAGCCCCACCCCCAGGGTGCACCAAGAGGGCAATTGAGACTGGATGTGGTAGCTCCTGCCTGTAATCCCAGTGCTTGGGAGACTGAAAACAGGAGGATCACTATGAGTCTGATCTGTGTAGTGAGACCCTGCGATGGTATAGACCCTGTACTAAATACATTAGAAAAAAAAAAAAAACCTGAAAAATAAAAAGTCTGTTAAATGAAAGAAGCTGAGAAAAATCAGTAAGCCTGGTAGAAAAATATTGGTCTAATTATACACTGTTTATAAAACAGAAAGAAACCTTATAGTTATCACTACTAACAAAAGGGGTAATTGATGCCCTAAACAGATTTGTAGTTAGAGTGCTTTCAGATAATTTCTAAAACCAAGAAAGAATAGTTGCAACTTTTAGTTCAGTGAAAAATAATATATATTTGACTAATTTTCTATGTGCTTGCTGGTGGAATCATTTATTGTCTTCATAATTTTAATCTATTGACAGTTAAATATTTTCTGACTACCATTTTCAATTTTATATTAACAAGACATTTTCATAAAGTTTTGTTTTGGTTTGGTTTTTTTGTTTTTGGTGGAACCCAGGATTGAACTCAGGCCCTTGTACTTACCAGGCAAGCGCTTATTCTACTGAGCCATCTCCCTGGCCCTCATAAAGATTCCTTTCCTTGTAAATTTTATGAAAATTTTGAATTACTGAGTAATATTTAGTCCATGGTATGGCTTTACTGATTATAGTACCTGCCTTTTACAATTTTGACTATTATATTCATTATTAATGAATTAATTGGATAAAAGACTAAACTGAAACTTTCTGCCAGATATTTGAAGGCATTTTGTATTGTACAGGAGTATTCTATGTGGAAATTTAGCAACCTTATAAAAGCACTTTATAAAACCATATTATACCTTCAACATATTTAACACCTTAAATTTTTCAGACAGGTTATTTTACTCTATAGTTCAAGCTGGCTTTCTGTAGCCTAATCTGACCTTGATCTTAGATCTTTCAATGCATCCTGAGTGCTGGAATTATAAATGTAAAACACTACACCCAGCTCATAGATGGATAAATGCTAGAAATGCATTTCAATGAGATAAATGATTAATATATTTATACTGAACATTACTTAATCCTAGAAAAATATGAATATTAGAGCTGACTTTTTATTGGTTGAAAATCTTATTCACATATGTAAATTGATAATCATAGCAGTATTACTTAGTGTTTTATACTCTTTAAAACTTCTTTGCTAAAAAATCACCTAGTAATCTCTCATCACAATTATTTTTAATTATCTCTCAGCTGGCAGCCCAATTAGACCCAACTGGTAGGAGAATCTTTCTTTTAATCCAGGCATTGGGGCAGACACTTCTCACACCTCTATCAACATTATGCATCATCCCTCGTCTGACATTCCCACATCTTCATCAGATGTTCTGCCTCCTCAGTATACTCCTGGCTTCCATTTCTCCATTCATTTTGTGAGGAAATAGCATCACTAAACCATGTGAGAGCAACATAAGGGAGGTCCCCAGCCACACTTGTATCCTTGCCCCATGTGTCACACCAACAGTAGTGGCTCAGAGATAATCTTCCAGGGGTCATTTTGGACTCCAGGATTCTTCCAGTTGTGTTCAGTATTCCTACAGGCCTTGGCATCCTCCATAATCAACTGCCAGATGTGAAGAGTGTGGATGATCACATGTCAATATAAACCTGAGACCTTGGAAGTGTCTAGCTTAAATATATCCTGAAATCCAGAGCTACTGATAACTTATATAGAATTATCAATGTAACAAGAAAATTTAACTTTGTATTGTATTACAAGCTGTTGAAGCTGCAAGTGTCAATTAAATGTGAATACCTCATGAGCAACTAAAGGCTGCATATCCAGCCTTCTGCAACATTTCTATCAGTTCTTAACAGAAAATTTATCTTGATTCAAAACTTTAGATGTTTCATATTCAAATAAAAAGTATTCATACTGATTGTTCTAATATATGTGTTAAGATGATTTACAATCATTGTAGCCATCACTAAACAGATCCTTCTTAGGTGGCACAATATTAGCTGCCTTAAGGGGCAAAAAAGATGAAGCTGATTTGACAGCAATATACATGTTTTTGACAACATTATATATGTCTGATATACTTGAGTACACGACAGCCCTATTTTCCTTCAAAATGATCGCCAGATAATATGTGTTAGGCACACATTTAGGTAAGAGGTTTACAAAAGTGTTCCACTGTATTTGTATTATATTGTTCCCTGTGTACTTCAGCTGAGCAGTGAATATGGCAGACCTCAGGGCAAATGAATAGCATGTATGCTTTCTCACTTTGCATCTTTTAATATTAGGCAACTAATTCATAAAAGTTTTGTGCTCACTTAGGAAAATGACAAAGTTCTATAAGATTTGGGACCAAGATGTTTTACAATTCTTATTTACAACTCATATGATATAATAAAATTATGTTTATCAAATTTTCAGAAAATGAGACTGAATGGATAGTATTTGTTGATTAGATTTCATAGTACATTAAATGATTTGGATAAACAGACAGGCACAACACAGATAATATGGGAAAATTGATTTAATGAAGAAAACAAAACCATAGACCTCAAGTATAGATGGAAGTATTGAACAGTATCTACAATTCATTGAAAATTGTTTTAAGAAGTATAGATGAGTATTTAAATAATTTAGAAAATATCTCACTGTAATGAAAAACAAACTAAGGAGTTATGACAGAAGGTCCTAAATCCTAAGGAACATTTTGTAACCAGAAAAAGTATAAATAAAACAGACAATTTTATAGTATCAGTTCGTATTTCAGCCCTGGGCTTAGTGCCCAGATTTTTATAGCAACATGTCAGAAACTCATCATTTAATCAACTACAAATGATATTCCTTTACATTTCTGAAATGTATACAAGTTGATTTAATTCCTTATCACCTGCCTGAAGTGGAATCCCATCTGGTCCCTATGCTGTAAATCTTGCAACCTTGGGCTTTATTATCTTCCACGTGCTTGCCCATTGGTGTTTCTCTAACCTCATTGTGTTACCTTGCCATTTAGCTTCAAGATTTCTCTGAATTCAATTGAAAGAAACCACACAGTATTTTAAACAAAAAAGTGTAATGTAAACCATTATAATGTAAATTATGAAAGGAGATTGTGATTATAAGGGAATGGCTATTAAGAAACAAAGCTAACCATAAAAAATACAGGAACATCATATGAAAGAAACAGACATGCCCTAGGCTGGTCACATAATCGAAGAACAATGTCCTCTCTAGTTTGTGGGGGAGCGTCGGAGGTATATACCTTAGAACTTTCCAAAACTGTGCCCTTTATGGAGTTGGTGAAGACATAGGAGGTGCCTCACTAGAGACATGCCACTACTGAGCTGCCCTGGTGAACAGAGTACTGAGAATACTGCTCATTAGTGTATGCATTGAGCCCTTGTATCAGGCCACACAGGCTCTGCGCACTAGAGGCCAGGACCTGCTGACTGAGCACACCACAAGGGAGGACAGTGTCTTCCTCCCTCTTGGTCTCTGCAGAACCTTTTCCTGACAGAGTTCATGATCATGCGAGCTAGTAGATAAAAAATATTTAAAGGTCACAGATTCATTTTCACAGAACAAGTAATTCAGGGTTAAGGTGAACCTGAAACATCATAAATTTGTAAGTGGCACAGTTTTGTTTTGTTTTGTTTTCAAAAACATGAAACACTTAAAGTAGTCAAACTAACTTGTGTAGTTTGAGCTATCTGTCAAATATTCCTTATAGCACAGTTTCCAAAGATAAAAGTGAGTAAAAAAATCTGACTGTGTGTATGTACATGTAAGATGCATCTAGACACACAGATATCTAGTATCTTCCTGACATACCAGTATAAGTATAAAGCTGCCAGCACAGCTTCTATGGCAAAATTTGTTCTTGTTTCATTGTTTGGATTTTCACATAGCCTAGTTTTTAGTGCAACAGTCATGTTGAAAATAGTTTTCAACTGTTTTTCTTTAAGTGTTTCTTACTTTATACACACAAAAACTATCTTGTTTTAGTGTTTCTTCCTTTTTTGTAGAAAATTTTACTCATCTGTGAAATTCAAATCTCGAAAACATTATGGATGGCCTAATGTTTTAATTAGTGGCAAATCACTATAACTCTGTGAAATGTATAAGAAGATTTGCCGTTAGAAACCAAAAAAAGGTACATGATGCTCAACAAAACGTATTCACTTCTGAACAGATCTTAGTACTTAGGGCCAAAGTCATTGTATCTGCCTAAACTAGCTAATAATATATATTGGTGTCACTGTTCTTCAGAAGCCAGAAATCAAGTGGAGTTAATTTTTCTAAGATCCTGTACTTAGCAAGTAGCACAGCCAAGGTTTAAGAGGAGTCTAACTGACTCGTATTATAAGATTTAAGTAGATCCCTCTCTCCTAATACCTTCTAGTTTGTAGTGAAAGGCAAAAACTAATTTAAGATATAGAAAACGGGACTTTCAAAAATAAGATCAAAAGATTATATACTTCATATTTACTCTTTACTTACCTTAAATTTCTAAAGAAAGAAAATATAAAAAGAAACTTCCTAACTTATATTCAAAGTTTAAAATAATCAAATGTACGTAAAACTCAGTAACTAGCTTCTCTTCCACCATAACAAATACAGTTGCAGTTGAATATACCACAGCAAGCAGAAAACATTTTTGTGTTATTATTGTGCCTTGGCCTATCAAGAAAGCATGTGTTCATTACAGGCTTCACAACCGTGGCTTAATCCAGTCAGGACCAGTCTGCGTCATGTAACAGAAAGCTCCTACAGGCATGGTCGCTGAGGTTGCTCACAGATCTGTGCAAGCAGACCTTCCTCTTCAGTTAGCTAATCAGCGCTTGGATTTTAGTCACTGCATCTCCATTGAAACAAGGCAAAACAAGTGCATCAGCTTTTCTAAAGCTTCCTGCCTTCAGCTGTTTTATTAGCCAATTGTGAATGAAATTTGTGCCCCTAAAATTGCAAGGAAATTAAGTAAAATGGGGAGAAACATCGTCATATTTGGCTTATAATGTGAATCAGCCAAACGGTGAACCCAGTTGAAATTCAGCCACCCTTGTGTAAATAGTGTTTTATTGGAACACAGTCATGCATACTTAAGTACTGTCTGTGGCTGTTTTCATGCTGAAGTGGCAAAGCTAAATAGTTGCAATAGCGTAAAAATATTTACCCTCTGGCCTTTTACAGAAAAAGTTGCTGAAACATGGCTTAGACCAATCATAATCCATTGTCTAGTGTGATGATTTGGATATTTGAAGGATGATAGGGTTTCTATTAAGCAAGGAAGAAAGGGGAGAGGGAAACCATTGTTAGGAAACAACAGTATACAAACATGTTTTGCTTTAAATTTTTAAAAATAATTATAGTAAATGATACTTTACAATTGATCCCCTTCAATATACTCTCCATCACTTATATACACTTATTCCATTGTTCTTGCCACTTTCTGAAGCAGTTCTGGATGTCCTCTTTCATGAGATCTTTAGTTATGCTGTCATGGCATAACTGTCCTGATGTCTTCAATCGATTCAAAATATCTACCATTCATGATAATTTTAACTGTGGAGCAGAGCCAGAAATCAGAGAGTACCAAATCAGTGAATAAGTTCAATGAGGATACACTATGATTTCTGTTATGAGCCTGCATTTCTTCTGAACGATACTTGGCAGGAGCATTCATCATATTTCTGATGATAACTTGTAAAGGCACTCATGAAAGAGGACAAATGCTTCAGTAGGTATCCACAATGAGGGATAAGTGTATTCAAAGGCAGGGGAGAATACTGAGGTGGCTTGATAGCACTGTCTTTTATTGTAATAAATTTTTAACAATTTAAACATTTGCTGCGTAATTTAGTCAACCTATATATGTCTTAGGTGATCATCAAGTCCAATTAATTAAGTGCAAGACTTGAACACAATAACATATTTTCTATTTTCAGTCACAGGATTATCTCAAGCATACTCTTTCTACTCCCTCATTTCCTTATAAGCCAACTAAGTTCATCTAAATTCACTTATATTTTGCAAATGGATAGCATCAAATTGTTGACAATGTTGAGAGAGATCATAATCAAGAAAATCCTCATAGTAGTGACTTCAATACAGGTCTGTCTAAGGTACTGCCAGAGACATTAATGACTTCCTTTAAACTGTTTTAGGTCCTTGCATACACTGAGGGGCTTCATGGAAAGTGGATGTTCAGTGAGATACGAGCCGTATTTTCAAGACGTTATCTTCTACAAAACACTGCTCTGGAAGTATTTATGGCAAACCGAAGTAAGTTCTCTTACATATCTTGAATGAGAAATGTCCTTGTGTTCAGATACCATTCATTTACATATTATAATACTCTTTTTTGCCATTATATTTCTCTTTGGTTTGCTATCACTGAAACAAAATTTAATGGTTTCTTAAATTGATGGTTAGCTTTCCTGTGATTTTCTAAATTTTGTTCTTTTCTTCTTGCCACAGCCTCAGTTATGTTTAATTTCCCTGACCAAGCCACAGTAAAAAAAGTTGTTTATAGCTTGCCTCGGGTTGGAGTAGGGACCAGCTATGGGTTGCCACAAGCCAGGTAATTATATCATATTATCTATGGTTTGTTCACATATTTCAATTTTAATATGACAGACATGTAAATGTTGGATGGTACCATTATAATTATTTCAAGTATCAAGGAATTTCCTTTCCTTATGGGATATGTTTAGGAACAGAAGTTTTGAAAATAGCAGTTTAGAAAATGACAAACTGATTAAGGGAGAATTTTAACACATATATAAATAAGTAAAAAAGTTGGTTTCATATCATAGATAAAATCATAGATGCAGACATTTTTCCTGTTAAAAACTTATAAGAATCAAGCCAAAAGCCTCAAGTTGTCCCTGATTAATTTCTGTGTAATATCATATAAATTATTTTGGGGGAGATTTCATTTTCATTTTTCTTGTCAGTACAGGCGATTGAACCCTGGGGTTATATGTGCTAGGCAAGCTCTCTACTGTAAGCTACATCCTTAGCCTTTTTTAAATGTTCTTAAATTTTGAGACAGGCTCTTGCTAAATTACCCAGTCTGGCCTCCTGCCTCAGCCTCGTGAATAGTTTGAATTGTAGGCATGCATGACTGCTCCTGGGTCTAAATTATGTTTTATGAAATCTATCTATAAATGCTTCTTTATAAAAGTAATAAAACACTTAGATTTTACTGAGATTAATATCATTAAACTGTGGTGTAGTTTTAAACTGCACCTAAATCTTTCAGTTCAGGGTTTTAAAAGAATCATCTTAAAAACCTCATTTTATTAATAGCACTAATAAAAGTACTAATATTTATGTGTTGTTTATATAAATTTCACTCCAAGTAACTGAATACCTGACTAAAGTAGGGGTTTTTAGCTGTGTGTGTGTGTGTGTGTGTGTGTGTGTGTGTGTGTAACATAAAAGATATCAGGTTAAGAGGGTGGCAATTTGGTCCAGAGATGCAATGAGATAAGGACTCTTAAGCAACTACATGTACACAAAATCTCCACTACTATCTCGGATACCACATCTTCACAGAACTACGTAAAAGTATGAAAAAGACATAAAAGATGTCTGTTCAAGCTTTTCCATTTTATGAGAAGGAATATTTTTCTTAGCAACCTTCAGCAATATTATGTCCCATTGGTTGGCATAAATCAGTTTCCTGCCTCTTAAGCAATGAAATATAAGTTTGTTTACCTACTCCAGTGATCCTCTAGAATTTATGGAAAATATACTTCTGACATTTTGTCACATCTTTACTGCAAAAAAGGAGGGTTTCTATTATGGAAAAAAGAAAAATTAGACAAGTCACAGTGTCTCCAATAAAGATTGCATCTCCAAGGATTATTGCTGGGCACTACCTAGATGGAAAGAAAAACTAATCTTTGTCTATCTTCTCTTAAATAGTTTACAGACATTTTAAAGACAAGGAATGTGTTTTACTTGTCTTTTAATCTACAGCACCTAGCACAGAGCCTAATTACAGAAGTGTTTTTAAGTGCTATTCAACTGGAGTTTCCTTGTATTACATCTTATCTAGTCCCTTACAGCTTAAAGTGCAAGAACAATTCACTGACGTGTATGCACATGCCTAGGATATTTGCTAGTAGAATGATACGATTAAACTAAGACATTAGTAGATGATGAAGTAGTTATATAAAATACAGGTCAAAGAAAAGGCCCATTTAATCTATCAAAGAAAATAAGGTTAGTTTTGCAAGACTTGTTCTTATTGAATTGAAGCTGACTCAGAGTAGTTGCTATTTCCTTCCCCAAGTGCTTACAAACTATTTGTTTAATCATCAATTCAAGAATTTTTCCAGGAATGAACATTAAGAACTCACTAATAGGTCTAACTTTTTCCTTTTTAGAAGTAATCTCCTGTCTCCTTGTATCCTACTCAATGACCATCATTCCTCAAGATCACTAAGAGGCTTTCTAGCTCGCATGTGTAATTGCCTGCAGTGATCTTGGGCTTGTCTAAAGCTGAATGCATTTAAAGTAACCAGTAGCTGTTTTACTATCAGCCTTGCATATTCTGAGTCTCATTCTCTTTTAATCACATTTGGTCTCTTTTTGACTTTCGGAAGATTGACATTCTGGCTAGAAAAATTGAAAGCAAAATTAATAATCAGCAATTTTTCTTTTTTGTTGTCATTTCATAAAGCCCACCCTATCTTTGTTTACTTCCTGAGACAAATAGTCTTAGAAATAGCAAGTTATGGGAAGAGCATTGAATGTAAGCTTAGACCTGCCACTTATGAGCTGAATGACAATATGAGTACTTAGTATTTAGGGGGAACTCAATAAATGTTTGTTGAAAGAATGAGTAACACTAGGAAAGAGGAATGTCACTCATCTGTAATAAAAATAGGATCAGTACCTTTGCAGGGAAATTTGAGAGAATAAAGTAAAGGTACTTTATAAACTTTAGATATACATATATGGACATGCATGTACACACATACAGATGTAAATAGATCAGCGAATAAATACACATACATCTGTAAGCATTCACATGTATATGTATATGAATTCATTATATTAAATAATTGTGGAAGGGAGGGAATGATACATTTTTCCTATAGGTAGAAGCTCTCTAACATCTTAATAGAACCACACATGACTAACTTCTAGAGATCCATTATTTGCTTTCCATTCTTGACATTAGCTTTTGTCAGTTAAGGAGAACTTATTTTTTTCTAGGAAACTCAAACCTGAAATCTTAAGATACTAATTTTAAGACAACAAAACATTATTACATTCACATACAGTAGACTACAAGAATAATTGACTCTAAAATCATTTTAGTCAATTCTTGGCCAAGAGCAATAAGGAGATCAATCACATTATAGATACTTATTGGACAGTGGTTTAGAACAAATGGACTATATTTGCCTTAAGCTAGTATAGGCTAACAAATGCCCTATCAATTAATTGATATCCAAACCTGTTTTTTAACTCAATACTTCCCGAGATCTAAGAACTATACTTCATGTTTTAGTTTGTAATTATTATTTTATTTAATTTCTAAAACAACTAGAATTGTAGAATATTGAAATTCTTATCACGTTTTAAAAATAGGAAAATTTAGATATAGGTGAGTTATTCATCTTTTTTTTACATTCTTAATTCCTACTCCATCTCCTTTGTTGAAGTAACTAACATTGATCCTAAATATAATATCTTTTTTCAATGACAAAATTACTATTGGCAAACACATGTCCATATTCTATACTTCATACTGACAACTATTCTGGTTAATATATTTACTTTTGAGTCAGTCAATCCATTTCTTTAGCATTTCACTAGAGTCTTCATTTACATAGGATATATCATTTATTTATGAAGCTGATAATTTAAAATTTGTATGATACATAATACTTTTGTCTATAAGTTTCAGTATTACATGCAGTCATTCTTTTCAGAGACATCTTTGTGAAATTTGTGTTGAGTGGTTCAAGGATTAGAAAACAAGAGTTCCATGAAAAAGTAGAATGAAACAGAGCAGATGGAGGGAATAGTGTCAGATTGCATTCCAAGATTTATGAAACTACAATGCCAGATAGGTGCAAATATCCCACTAGTAACTCTGATTAAGAGTGAAATACAAGTTTTATTTTTCCTGCAGTTGATAAGTATTTTAAAATAGTAACTACATTGTTAAGATGTTATCTTTATCTGATTTGGATAGCTACCCAGAATCCTGAGAGTAGAGACTATAATGCAGTGAGGTTTATTCATTTTATGGTTCTGAGGACTGAGAGTTCTAAACTGGGTGGCTTCATGGGCACTGTCTCCACCCAGGGCCCCTGGCTGCATCATAGCATGGCAGAGAAGCAGAAAAGGAAGTAGTGGGAAGTGACCAACTAGGAGGCTGTGTGAGCGCAGACCACAAGTGTGTGCACACTGCTGGCACGGAGTAGGTGTAAGAAGCCTGGTAGAAGATTAAGTGAAATCTCTGCAAGCAGGCACTTCATTAAATAAGTTCTTACCTAGCTTATTCCCATGGGTTAAATTTTTTAAATTGCTTAAAAACCAGTTTCTCATAATAAACCCATATTATAAATAAAGAACAAATAAAAAAAAATAAGCACAGAAAAAGATCTTTTTCGAATACAAAGGGGATCAAGTGATTGGGGAAGCAAAAAAGGATAAAGGGTAAATTAATATGTATTTTGAACATGTAGCAGCACTGCAAAAGGAATGTAAACATTGTGTACTACAAATATGTATTAATGAAAAAAACAAGAACCTCCCTCAGGAAAAAACATGCCTTTGAGTATGTTCTTTTGTTGTTGTTGTTCTTATTTACTTGTAATTTACACTTCTCCAGATACATTTTTCAAATAGAATTTCATTCAAATTGGCTTATTCTATAAGCAATTATTTTTTCTGAAATAGAATTCTCAACATTGCTAATTTCAACAATGAAAAGATATTTTATATATAGCTTTTTTAAATAGCTATGTATATATGATATCAAATGTGTTATAGTATAATATGAAATAACATCATATATGGTGCATGTTATATTAACATGATAATATTGGATTTTTTAAAGTTGTAAGTTAAAGGAGACTGATTTTTATGGCATGTTTAATTGCCAGGAGGATATCACTGGCCACTCCTCGACAACTTTATAAATCTTCCAACATGACTCAGCGCTGGCAAAGAAGGGAAATTTCAAACTTCGAGTATTTGATGTTCCTCAATACTATAGCAGGTAAGACATCTCATTCTTTTAACTCATAATGTTTACATTCATAAGAATTACTGGTAATGATACGATACTTTTTTCTCTTTGAAATTCATATATAGCACTAGAATTAATGTTGAAGTATTCACATTAAACTTTCTCAGAAACTGTACAAGCTAATACCAAGGTTTTAGATGCATTTAAAGAAGCTTTTCTTTGCTCTCCTTCTGCCATTTCCTTTGCTGACAGCCTTGTCTGAAGCTTTATTAGAATCAACAAACCTTTGCCAGAGAGTGTCTGGAAATAATAATGGGAAAATGTAATTTCACTACTTTGTCATTCTCAGCAATAGCAGCAAGACAGGAGAATAACAACAGGATTCTGCCTAGTACAGATGTCACCTGGATTATGGCATGATTGGGTTACAGCATTTTTTTTTAAATCTTCAAATAAAAATAAAAATCAGATTACATTTCTAAATGACGAGTAACTGCCATGAACCTCAGTGGTTACTATGCTTGTAAATTAGAAGGAGGTAGTGGTTTGTTTTTCTGTTACATTAGTGCCTGTCTGTGGTTAAGTTTTTGCTCACAAGATTAAAATTCCTCATTCTTTTTTCTTAAATTGAGCACCCAAAGCCCTTATTCATATTTATTTACAGTTTTTATGTCTGTAAATTGGGCTACACAAAAACATTTTATAATCAGATACCTTTAGCCATATAGATAATGTGTTTATATATGATTTTTGTTTTGTTATGAATAAATGCTTACAGTTGTCAATTTAGAGTATTGTTCAGCTCTGAATTGCTTTAAAAAAGGTAATTACACAATAGTTTTATTTTTTAATCTGCCATATGTATGAATGTGGGCATGATAGTCAAATATTAAATATGGATGATACTGAGAAACATTAAACAGGCAGGAGAACATTACTCACCAGTAAAAGGGAAAAGGCTGAAGTGTTACAATGTTTTTGGATTTTAATTTTAATATTTTCAAATATAGACATATTTGTGCATTTATATATTCATATATACTCTTAAATCTTGAAAAAATTTCCTCAAGATTAACAGGCATGTTTCTATACCATTTTATATGTGTGTGTAGTGTGTATATATACATACATATGTATATATATATATATATATATATATATATATATATATATATATATAATGAATTTTAATACCTGAAATTTAGGGAGTTTAGTTTCTTTTGCAGTAATCTCTTGGTGTCTATGGGGAATTTGTTTTAGAATCTCCAAATCACCTTGAATATACCAGAGCAGTATATATGCCAGTATCTAAGTCCTTTGTGTAAAATGGTATAATATTTGCCCAATATATACTCATTCTCCCATATGCTTTGAATCATCTCTAGGTTTTTATAATACCTACTATAATGTAAATGTTATATAACAGTTATTATACTGTATTGTTATAAAATAATTAGAACAAAACTCTATTCTCAGTATAGATATAATTTTTATATATATTTTTGATCCTTGGTTTGTTGAATCTTTGGATGCAGAACCTGCAGATTAAGAGAGCCAACTCTACTCAGGTAAACAACATTAATACCTGAAAAAAAGTATGTAAGCTTCAATGACAAGGAGAAAAGAGAAAAAAAAATCCATGATTTGTATCCTAAATCATAACCAGACTTTTCAAGTTCTGCCTCTTATCTTGGATATTTAATCTTTCAATAGTGATGTTTAGTATGTCTACATCTGTTGTAGTAATTGATGTGTTTTGTCTTATACTGTATTGTCTTATGCTAATATCTTTAATATTTGTTGTTTTGCTTTTCATGTTTTTATTTTGGTTTTGGCCATAGTAAGTTGTTTTTTTTTTTTTTGTTTTTTTTTTAGCAGGAGTCAATTTCAGGACCTTGAGTTTGCCAGGCAGGTGCTATGCCACGGAGCTATATCCCTGGTCCCCACATATATGATGTTCTGGCAACCAGCATCTTTTGTTAGTTCTCCTAGGAATATATTTAAATTATTAGAAAGCTCTTATAGTATATTGCTTACTTTTAGCTGAAAAAATGAATCAACATTTGTAACCACTATTATATAAGATAAAAATTTAGTTCAATTTATCTTAATCAATAAAGATTTATTTTTGTAAATACGATTTATTTATCTTTGTAAATACAATTTACCAGCCAGAATCCAGATCAACTTCTCATTTTTTGAAATCTATGCCTTTTTGTTTATTTAAGATTCCAAACTATTAAAAATTGCCTCTTTATACAGTATATTATTTTCAGCTACATGCTTCTTTAACTGACTTCTCAGGACAATGCTCTCTTTACATTTGCTTGCCTTATTTTTTTCCAGTGCACTCTTATGTGTTCTTAGAAGATATGTTAAGACTCAGTAACTACCATTAGGGGGGCTTATGTTGGTTCTTCCTGACTTGGCTGTGCTAACTATTTGGACCTGTTGGATGTAAAACTGGAAGACAGGGTGACAATATCTCACTCCAGTTCATTCCATTTTATAGACACTCATATTAAATGGTTTTGCTTTGCTAACATGGGATTCTCTCTCTATACTTGTGAAGGAATGTTCTCTAGGTCATTGTTTTAAAGGACTTCTCCAGTCTCCATCTCTCCCCAGTACCTTTTACTCAGGCAAGATTTCCCACAATATGGTACATGCCACCTATAACCACAATCCATTCGTGCTCTTGCTTTTCAGGAGTCCCTTCTGTTTCCCACCTTGCAAAGACTGCTCTTTCTGAATCTAGACAGAGATTTGACCCTTTCTAAAAATTGCATCTGTGCAATATAGAGGCCTTTCTATAGCTTTTAAGTTTCTCAGCCAGAGCTTGCAAACCATAGGAAAATTTTAGTGTCTTCCTTTTTTCAGTCAGTGGGGCCTATTGTATTTGTTGACACAAAGAATGTATAGATCTTCAATATTTCTAAAAGAATTTATTAGGTACTTTCCTTACTAGTATTGAAACCAAACTAAGCAATTAGATTTAAAAAAAAAAAAGTAAGATAGAGAATGGGAATAAAAGCACTTGTGATCTACATATATGAAAAACTATGCACAAATAAGAGAATATGTCAAGACAGCTGATATTAAGTCCTGATTAATTTCTATAAATAATGAAAGCTTCAAGAGCTAGCAGAAGACCAGGATTTTAAAATGTGTCTGTAGAAAAATAAAAAATAGAGCTTTTCTAATTTCAGCTAGTTGGGTATGTAGAATGTATTTTGTAAACACAAATATCATACTTTGACTGAATCAGAGAACACCTGAAAATATTGGAGGTATGGGGAAGACTCTCAGGAAAATGAGGCAGTAGATGTCAGTACACTTTTACAGTGGGCAAATACTACATGGAGTTTTAGGAAAATTACAGTGATAATTATATATGACATGAAATAGTTTAAAATTAGTGCTATAAAACAAGTATGACAGAAATGAAGATGGATGTCAATTTGCTCATTCTTTTAGTAGTTATTGAATATTTACTGTGTGTCACAGCCTGCTTTCCACTGACTATGAAGCAAGTGTGTATTCTACCTTTGAAGACATCATGGTGTAGTCAGAACAACTGATACATACATCAGCAATTCAGTTTGAAAGTGCTGACTGTTGTAAATAGGAGCATATTCGAATCCACTACTCAGAACTGAGAGAGCAGGGAAAGTTTCTCAGGTGACATTTCAATTCGAAATTGAATATACACAAGAATTCACTAGAAAGCACTCCAATAAAATTTTTTTTAAAAGAAAGAAAATACAGGTTGAAGTTTTAGGTGATATCAGTGGCAACACAGTTGGCCTAAAAACAGAAGCAAATGAGAATGTGTATTATGTCATTAGTATGTATTACACTATGCATAGTGTACAAAAAGTGAGTCACTGTAACTTGGGCTAGTTCAGTGTTTCTCAATGTATGGCCCCCATCTGGTGGCATTCATACCACCTGACATTAAAGTTTGGAAGATTATATGAAAAAAAATTTAATAATACTTGGAATTCTGTTAAAAATGGAGTTTCAACCTTTAATTCCCATAGTTGACCTGATTTGTGTTGATCATGTTCTGAAAGTTACAACTATGCCTCATGTTACACCTTATTAAAGAATACTAAGAGAAAGATGTTACAGTTTGACATTCTTGAATTTATAAAAAAGAAAAAATTACCAGAGTGATTGCTAGCTAACACAGCTTTGTGCAAATGATCCCGTTAGACTTGAGAATTTTTTTAAAGGTTTTTGAATTGTTTTTCATATGATCAGCTAATGAATTCAGCCAACTTCCCCAACCCCAACCTTTTTCTCCTGCTTAGCATTTTCCACTTTTTTATTCTGTGATGAACAAGCCCTCCCTGGTTAATTATGTATATATTTAGCTACTGCATGTGTTGGGCTTATTATTGTCATCTAATTAGATGTAACTTGAACTGCTTGCTTCTAGAAAAATCATTAAAAATTCTTTCCTAATGACCTAGAGATGACAAAATGTCTGTAAAGTGTGAAGAAGCAGACAAGCACAGGAACATCGCTCTTAAAGCGTGTTAATCCAGATGCCACGATCATCTAATTAAACAATATTTTGCTGTCATTAACACTTTCACCAAGGAATTGCAGTTATAATTTCTTTGTCAGCTGTCTCTAGATCACTTTACCTTCCAAACTAAAGTGCCATATAAGAACACTAAATTGGATGGTTTAATTAAAAAGTTTTTTTTTAAATGAAGAAATATCCAGTGTTTCTGAGATCTCATTTACTGTGCTTCACTTTTATTGTTTGAGTAGATTAGTGTCATAGGCTTGCAATATTTAATATTCATCTTCTAGAATAAATCTGTATAAGCATATATATTTTATATATTTAATAGGTATATAGCTATATATATTTATCACTATTAGAAGAAGAGAGAAGGTCTAGTAATTACAGAACAAGCAAATCTATTAAATTTCAACAATCCTCAAAAAAGGGGAAAAAAAACCCAGTTGGTAAATAAATACCTAGATGTGCCAGAACCTAAAATATATCACTTTGAAACTATTTCACTTTTTGAATAATTTAATAAATTTTTCTCACAAAGGTGTTTACTAAAATAAATAATGCTAATTTATCAGACTTATGCAAAATCCCAGAATAGTACTTAACATTGTGTTTTCCTTTCATGTGACATTAAATACACTATGCATTTTAAATTCACATGAAAATATATACTGACTTCCCTGTTCTAAGATTTTTATGGAAATTTTTATTAAACACAGGTTATAAGGGCCATCTAAATAGTTCAGCAGATTAAAGCACCTGCAAGCAGGTGCAGGAGCTGGGAGTTTGATCCCCAGGCCTGCCACACCTGCTAACACCCCCAACCCCCCAACCCCTACACTGAGACCAAGATTGAGACTGGGTGTGGTAACCCATACCTGTACTCCCAGCACTTGAGAGGCTGTAAACAGGAGGATCACTATGAGTCCAATTTAGTAATGAGACCCTGAACACTCTGTAGATCCTTCCCTAAAATATAAAAATAAAAAATAAAAATGGGTTATAATTCTATTGTATTTATTGCATTTATTACAATTTAAATGATGCTGTAAAGCTCTAATAATTTAAAGTATTAAAATTTCCTTCACTTTTACTTTTCTCCTTCCTTGGCTTTTACTTTTAGAGGATACTTCAAATATTATTAAAAATGCTATTTATTTATTTATTTGGTGTAGGATCTCAATACACAACTCAGACTCATAGTGATCCTACTGTCTCAGCCTCCCCAGTGCTGGAATTATTGTATTGCCACTTCACCTGGTTTCAGTGTGCCCAGGGCAGCGCCAGCATGGCATGCGGCGCTGGCATAACATGGTACTGGGGAACTGAACTTGGGTCCTTGTGCTTGCTAGGCAGGCTGATCTATCTTCCTGAATCTAAAAGTTCCTTTTAAAAAAAAGCAGGACAGATAGTCATAAATTATGACTGTGGACATAACATTTTGTGTGAATGTATGTATGATTTAAAAATGATGCTTTCTTTCCTTTGTATTTTTGTCAATAAATGGTAACATATCTTTTTTTCTATTAGTAACTTATTTTTATTAAAGGGCTATGAAATGTGGTATCTGTTCTGTATTATTTGTGTTATTTGCAAACATTTAAATACCAAGTTATTATAAATTGGTTTTTAAAATTATTTTATTTTGATAGGCATTTCTTAATATATGTTATAAAACATAAAAAAGATAAAAATCTAATTTTCATGTATCATTTCATGTATATGGTAACAACATTATTCTAGAAAATGACAAATGTACTGGCAGACATATTTCTTTGTCAGATTTACAGATTAAGTAGATCAGTTCCCAAGAAAATGGTAGAGCAATAAATTTTCCAGGACCTACTTAAAATCTTAGAAATATCTTATCTAACAATTTTATACTCTATGGACATATACAAGTATAAATAAATAATAAAAATTAGGCAGCCTAGGTTAGCATATATAAGAGTTATCAGTAATAAAATTTAAAATTTAGAATTTTGCAACTTATATTTTAAAACAATGGTAATGCTTTAGTATTCAGTTATATTTCATTGACAAAATAACTGCAACTCTCAGTTCACCATGTATACCATGACAGAGCATAGATACACAAAAATCTTTTTCATCATTAGGAAATGACATTAAATGATACCCACTCCTCTAGCAGTTTATAAATGTAACTAAGCTTCAATCTGAGTAACAATTAAAGATAAGAAGAAGAAGAACAAATATGAATTTGGATATAACCTAGGAAGGTCAATCTACATATTCACACTGTTATTCTTATACATATTCCTGTGCCTTTGCAAAACCCTATAAAAAGAATAATGTGTAATTTTTTTGTACTTAGTTTATGTTTTTCATCTTTTAAAATATGGCTCATTTTATTCCATTTCGTATTTGCATAGTCCTTTCATCAACAAACATTTCCTGATAGTATACACCAAATACACAAAGATTTTTTAAAAAGCAAAATAATCCGATCCATATATCCGTAAGTGTAAACTAGTAAAGAGGTAGATCAGTGAGCTATGACTCATATTAGATATAACTAGGAGTCTGTCTAAGTACTACGGTTGGGTAACAAACCTAGTCTAACCTAATTTTCCCCTCTTCCCTGTAAATTGGAAGTGTGGATTGTACACACCACATTTTTTTTGGCTTCATTTCATTTACATATGTTTATGCAACATGTACCCACATCATCTGACACGTTTGAAAAAATATGTAGGCTTGTTGTTAAATGTGAAGTTTTAAATAATATATAGATAAAGGTGACCAATACAAGATTTGCTACATGAATTAATTTGGTTCAGTGCTTCTAATAGTTCTAATCTACAGGCTATGCACAGAGAAGACACACATCACTTGGGAGTCTAGTTCTCTGAAACTTCTCATATGAGCTTGCATGTCTCTCTTGCTGGCTGTGGCCAAGATAATGTTACAATGACAGAAGCAGAACCCTGTCATCCCGGGATCCTGAGATAGTTATTAATCTGAAATTCAGCAATTGAATTATCTATTATAAGCACAGAAACTACTTCATAAGTAATGTATACAAATCCTTATTTCTGTTTTTCTCTCTTAAGGACGGACATACAATGATCTGAACCAATACCCTGTGTTTCCCTGGGTGTTGACAAACTATGAATCAGAAGAGCTTGACCTGACTCTTCCAGGAAACTTCCGGGATTTGTCAAAGGTAATTTATAAATATACAGAAGTCAGTTTTCTCCATAGGATTGTATTTTAAAGGATTTTTATCAGAGTATATATGTCTAGTGGGTATTTACAAGGAAGTAAACCTGACTTTTTTGTAATCAGTATATTTTGTAATCTGAACACTATAATCAGTCTTCTTTTGTAATTAGTTGCATCAAATAGTAGCATAGCAGTGTGATAGTGGAACTATACTCCAAGAAGAGAAGTCAGTATCACTGCAACAGGCAAAATGAAAGGTTTGAGGAGGAGCAGATGTAGAAAGAGGTTGTTCAGGTACTATAGGCTTTAAAGATCATGGTAAGAAACCTAAAATTAGCACCAAGTGAGGTAATGAATCTTTCCTATGATGTAGCATATGATGAGGCATATTATCTTGTCTACAAGACACACAAACACACATCCCCTAAGCAATTAATGTTAAGAAGGGCTTAGGAAGCTTAATACTGAAAAGAAAAGGAGGTCAAAGAAGGTGAAGGGTTTGTTGAGCTACAAAACAAATGACAAGGAAAAGGATATATAATTAAGATAATAAAAATCAAATTTTGGGTAAGTTCACTTCTTTGACCAGAGGGAACTTAAATAGAATGATAAACTATTTGAAATGTAGTAAAGGACTAAGAACTATCTTAAGTCCAAAACATGACAGCCTATAAATTGTTAGTATGTGCGTGCATGTGTGTGTGTGTGTGTGTGTGTGTGTCTGTGTGTATGTATATATGTCATGTTTTAATGTCAAATATATAGTGACCTTAGGATCCCTGCCTGTTCCTAAAGTTTATGTATTTCAGTCACAGTGAAGTTTCTAAAATTATACCTTTTTTCTACCAGACTTGATTTATCTAATTTGGAAATCCCCAGAAGGTTAAAAGGTCCGTACGTATTCATTTGTTTTGTGGGGAAGGCTTTATGGAGCTCATGAACAAGGCTGTATAAGCCCTTTGAATCAGGCAAGCATCATTGCAGCCAGTATAAAATTAATCTTACACATGGCTTTTAGCTCAGCATGGCTTCTCCAGCCTCTTTCTGTTTGCCTTTGAAAGCTTATGTATCCATGTTGAAATTCTGTATTCCACTATACTAGCTATGTGTCCTAAAGCAAATTTCTCTTTGCCCATTTGTAATATAAGAACAACAATGCTTGTTAAGGTCAAGTGTCATGTACACTTAAAGAATTTAACATAGTATATGGCATATGCAAGTATTTTATTAATATACTAGTAATTATCATTGCACAAGGAATATTTCCTGACCAGTTTTTGAAGGCTGTTAACAATTTTTTATATTCCTATATGTCATTCACTCTATTTTTTTATTTCATTTAACTTCCTTATCAAATTCTAGTTAGTAGATCTGTCTAATTTTATTTGTGATATCACAAATACTAAAGAGAAATAAGATATCATTAGTTACCTAACATTTTAGGGATTCACTTAGCTAGTTTTAATAAGTGCTAGCAGGGCTGGGGAGATAGCTCAGTGGTCTAAGTACCTGCCTGGCAAGTGAAAGGACCTGGGTTTGATCTCTGGTACCTCATGTCTTGTGTGCCCGAGAACTCTGAGTATGCCTTTACTGTCCACCGAAACTGGGTGTGGTGGTACACACCTGTAATCCCAGCACAGGGGAGGCTGAAATAGGAGGATCACTAGGAATCTGAGCTCATAGTGAGACCCTGTACTAAATAAATAAATAAATAAATAAATAAATAAATAAATAAATAAAGTGCTAGCAATTGAATTCTCATGTGTTTGCAAATAGAGTGGTTTTTCCACTAGGAATTCAACTGAACAAAAATATTTAACCATTTACTGTGTACCAGCAATTATTCAGATTCAGGTACAGAGAAACATTGTAATTCATGGGGCCTATTCTCATATTACCTGGATAAGTTTCACAAATTATAAAAGGTATTATCTCAGTAATATTAGGAGTTATTACTCTAAACAAGAGGCAGTAATGATTAAGAACAAAAACTCTAGGGCCATAGAGATAGCTCAGCAACATAAGCACCTGCCTGGCAGGCTCAAGGTCCCGAGAGTGATTCTTGACACTGAAAAAATAAAACAAACAAACAAAAAAAAACCAAAGAACAAGAACTCTGAAGCTAGACTGGCTAGGTTCAAATTCTGATTCTATCACTTCCCAGCTGCAGTGCATTAGGCAAAGTTATTTACTCTCTCTTGGCTACATATTCTTTTGTGTAGTGGGACTAATACTGTTTGTGATTTTGTGAGGAGTCAAGGAGGTAGCAGGTATAAGGAACCTGGAGCTGTCTTGGCATATTGTTAGCTAATGCCATCTGTTTAATGATTAAGTGTGAATCATTCATACAGGCCAGTATGAGAAACAATATGGGACTACATCTATATGTGTTGAAATGATTACACAATACACAGTTTTGCCATGACTTGCCAATACTGAGGTGTGATCTTTGGGTTTAAAACAGAACCATATGAATTCTTCAGCATCAGAATGAAAACTGTGAAACTAGTTTTTAAAATAAATCTTGTCTGTGTGTTTTGTTTAAGATTAACTGAATAGCCCTAGTATATTAAACAGTATAAAATGTGTGTGAATATGTGAATATATGTATACATCTACAAACATGTATTTACATAACTGCATATAATGAACATGTATAGAATAGATTCTCAATCCTGAGTTCAATCCCCGGTACCACAAAAAAAAAAAAAAAAAAAAAAAAGATTCCCAAGAAATATGAAACACTATACTAAAACTTTTTAAAACTAACTATTACTATAGCTGTTTAAGACTTTTAAGCCCCCAGTACCTCATGCCTGTGTGCCCCAGAACACTGAGTGTGCCTTTGCTGTCCACCAAAACTGGGCATGGTGGTGCACACCTGCAATCCCAGCACTAGGGAGGCTCAGACAGGAGGATCACTAGGAATCTGAGCTGCCTATTCAAATAAGGAAAGACATCCTCTTGCTTTGGATTGCACTTTTATTGAAATAAGGAAAGTTTATTGAATTCCACCTGGGTTTTCATGGTGATAGGAAACTTAGACACCAGTATTTCTTTCCTCCACTTATTTATTCATTCTTTCAGTTATTCAGTCAAGAAGTAGCTATCACATACCCACTGTATGTCAAGAACATATATGCATTCTGTACTGGATAGAAAAGACCACAATGGTGAACAAAACATAGTCACAGCACCGTGAAGGGAATTCATTCATGAGCACTTACTTAACAGAACTTGAGGCCAGCCTTGGTAATACAGGCATGGGGACACTATACCACAGTGGTCCTCTGTGCAAATTCAACCACTTGAAGATATTTGAACTCCATTGTTCCTGAAACACCAACCCAGCCAAACAAAGTATGGCATTCATTATGATTAATATGGATTATAGAAGACATCTGGTAAAATATTTGCTAGTAATAAAAGACTTTTAGTTTATACATATAAAACAGATAAGATCAATTCAAGGAGGAAGTCAGTTACTAAAGTAATGGAAGATATAAATATTCTTCAAGTTTCTTAAGCTGATTTGTTTGATAGGTATTTCTTTTAGCAGTGTTTTCCTTTCATGATTTACATGTGATCTTCTGATTTTATATAGTTAAATAAATAAAGAGGTAAATAGATGGGGCTTAAAGAAATTAGGCAACATAAATACAAACTACTTTTCTTCATGCTATGAACAGTTGAATTCATGAGCTCTTAAAAGATAGAGTGCTTTTAATTCCCATTTCTACTGTATTCCATACTTTAGTCATTTGTTTTTTATACTCTGTCACACTACATGCTATGAAAATGGTAGAAAATTAAAGCTTCTTGATATGTTAATAAATTACTCTTTCATTGGTCCCATGCTTCATTGAATTTCTTAATAGGAACTTCTTATAAATGGTCTAGAAACCCAAGACTATTTGTATAAAACCATTAATAAACAAGATTTTAATGTATGAGAATATATCTTATTATATGCCTAATGAGAAAATGACATTTAAAAAAAACTGCTGCAGTACATTATTATTGAAGAAATGCCTAGTAAGAAGTATATAAAATTCCTGTAGGTATAATCAGCATTGCAAATGATGGTTTTAATGGAGAATTTGTTACTTTTCAAATGTTCAAGGAAGAATGGCAGTAATTCCCTACTATTAACAAGAAATAATCTAAGATTTCTATCAACAAAAGTAGTTGTCTCTAAACAAAGATTAGGAGTCCTGATCCTAGCAAACAATTCATTCATATCAGTAAATAATTCTTGAATTTATGTTGGCTAACATTTAGAGCCCTAAGTAGTATATTCTTGAATGTATACGAAACTAAAAAGCTGTAAAATATATAATAAATAAAAAATTATTCTTTACCATGTTATACTGGAAGCATGAAATTTTGGGTTGTATGAGGAAGCTATTGAATAAAAGTTTCAGAACACCCAGCTCAAATGGCATGATCAATAAATCAATGCTATTATACTTAAAACTGAAAAATTTAGAAGGTGATTTGGTTTTCAGTAAGTCTTTCTTCAGTGGTTCAAATAATACCTCCAGAAACTTCCCATTGTTCTTCTCTGGTTTCAGCCATTGTGGGCTTGTACTCTTGCTCCACTGATAGCCCTCAGTAGCTTAAGGTACATTCTTTTCAGTAGCAATGTGATTACATGGTTCCTACCTTACAGCACATCATGCCAAAGAAAAGCCAATTACACCTGCTCACCTTCATCAAGTACAGCAGAACTGTTCTTCCTCAGAAGTCAAAAATATGGCTCCGGTATCATTGGTGTTGCTAAAGAGAGATAGGGTACGCTAATTAGATCTAGAGATAGTTAGGGGCATATAGGACATCTGCCTATCTGCGATTTTCTTCTTCTATGTAGAAGAACAGAGCAAATGAATTGCATATTGTACACATAAAGTAGTTGCACATGAGCTTTGTAAGATGTTAAGAGTAGTTTAAATTATAGCCCTAAGGGGCCGGAGAGGTAGCTCAGTAGAGTAAATACTTCCCTAGCAAGTGCAAGGGCCTGAGTTCAATCCTTGGTTCTGCCAAAAAATAAAAAATTAAGAAAAAAATAAATTATAGTCCTAACCCTCTCAAGTAATATTTATTACTTAGGAGGAGAAAAAAAATAGGCAATAGCTTGCTTATTACATACTTATCATATGCCATATGAACATTAATTGAAATCAAAGATAAATTCACCATGAAGCTTAAACTCCAAGATCCTTCAGTTTCCACAGCCTTCTTCCCAAACTTTGTCTTTTTTTTTTTTTTGGTGGTACCAGGGATTGAACTCAGGCCCTTGTGCTTGCCAGGGAAGTGCTTACTCCACTGAGCCATCTCCACTGAGCCATCTCCCCAGCACCCCCCTTTTTTAACTTTGTCTTTAATTTTCAGTGCATAGCTTTATGTTCATTTCCCTTTGGAGCCTGTTAGTCAGATTTCCACGTCTGTAACAAAATGCCTGAAAAAATTAACTTACTAAAGGAAAGAATAAATTTAGTCTCTTTCAATCTCTGATTACTTGGCCCTGTTGCTTTGGGCCTGTAGCAGCTTTGTGCATGTTAAGTATGCATAGTGGAGAGGCCTGTAAACTTCATGGTAGTAGTATCACAGCAAGGAATTGGGGAAACATTTCAGATCCAAGCAGTAGCAGAGCCCTTCTCTTACAAATTGTTTAAATCTCTTATCTTAAAACTGGATCTACCCTCAGTGCAAAGAAAGGAGCTATTCCTTGGGTAAACATGGATAGCATCAAGGAAGAAACAAGTCAGAGAGATCACAGGATTTTTAATACTTAGTCCACCTGGTAATATATCTTTCACTATGTGATATAGGCCCATAATTCATCAGAAGATGTAGTTCTTGCATACTTCGGGAAGATATTCCAATAGCATTGGCAAACAGTGGTTCTCTGTTCCCTGGAGGGGGTGCTAATTAAGTATCAAACATAGGGGTACTAAATCACTAAACTGCACATTCAGCCATATCCACATCTATGTATAGATAGACAATATATAGATTACATATATATTATATATGGATATAGATATAGATATACGTTTAATTTTAAGACAATGTTTTGCTAAGTTTCCCAGGCTGGCATCAAACTTGCAGTCCTCCTGCCTCAAGCCTCTTGAGTACCTAGAATTACACTCATGTGACCCAATTCTCAGCTTTATTGCATTTTTAAGCAGTCTTTAATTTATAACAAAACCATGTTGGAAAACTAAGATTAACTTAATAACTTCATAGAAATGTACAGATAAGAACAGTAAATGAAAAACCATAAATCAAAGTAATTTCTCTACATAATCTATGCCACTCATTCCCCTTTATATAATCTGCACCACCCATTCCCTTTTCCATAATCCACACCTCACATTCTCCTTTCCATAATCTTTATCACTTATTCCCTTTTCCATAGGGAGCTGACATTTTAAATGTTTTCACTGGACTGAAAAGTTTGAAAAGGCTAATCTAAAGTTAGCAGACTTTTACTGTCTTTCTTTTTATCAGCATTAAAATTAATACAAAAAACTGGGAGTTCATAAAGGAATATGGGAAAAATGTGGAGTCTGCTCACATGTTTATGTTACTTGTACAAATTTAGGTGTTTTTTAAGCTATCTGAACATGTTTGCTTTTCTTTAAAAATGAACGTGACAGGACTAATAGGATATGTTCAAAGAATTAAACGCAATACTGAAGATATTATACCTAACTAACATAATACTTTAAAAGGTCAAATTCAAGGTGTGATGGCTACAAAAAGAAATTCCCATAATTGTCAGTTGAGGTTATGTTGATATCTTTGATAAAAAAATAAAGATAGAAAAAAATTAGTTATTATTTTATTAAACTTATTTATTTTTATTC
Organism: Ctenomys sociabilis; assembly: GCA_004027165.1. Classification (NCBI taxonomy): domain Eukaryota; kingdom Metazoa; phylum Chordata; class Mammalia; order Rodentia; family Ctenomyidae; genus Ctenomys; species Ctenomys sociabilis. The sequence goes on from PVKA01003818.1 coordinate 67,534, forward strand.
AAATAAAGTAGAAAGCAATACCGTGAAATAACAGATTTTTCATGCAATATTTCTATCATCTCTTCAATTATCAAAACTATCAGTATATGGAGAGTTAAATGTTTTCTTGAAATTTAAGATGCACATGTATTTAGACTGAAATATTTTAGATTCATAATATCCTTACTCTTCCGCTAGCTGTCTTTATTGAATGGTTAAACAGGACAAGAGCAAGAGAAATTTTATCAATAAGATTTACTAGACCTGTCATTTAATTACACATTAAAAATTCAAGTTTTACTCGTTATATACCTGGCTTATAGGTTATATTTATTGCTTAACATGATGGACAGAAAATGAAGCAGTCTGTCATTGACCTATCCTTTCAGTTTTCAGAGATCCCCCCCCCGGCTTATACAGATATTTCTGATGAAGATGTGACCTTCTGGTGAAATCTCTCTTAAAATGTAATCTGTCCAATAACCTCAGCTATTTACTTATATTCATACAAACTTGACTCAAATGAGAGTGATTACATAGCTTTGACATGAGGCACAGTCTTTGCTCATTAAAGTACGAAGGGAATTTTCGTATTTCTTAGTCATGCCCTCTGATAAATGAAGTAGTTTCAGCATAAAATCAACGCCTGCTAATATTGAGATGAGTGTAAGATGTCACACACACACACACACACACACACACACACATCACGTTCATTGAATGGAAAAAAATATGTTTTGTTAATACAGTAGTTATTTGACAGATGGTGGTGAGCATAACCATTTTCCTAAATTATTATGCCACTTAAAAAGGAAGTGATAATGCCTTGGGGCTTTGAAACATGACAATGCAGATGGAGGCACTGAAGTGTGAATGCTATGCAGACTCCATCCTTCATACCACCGAAGCTCTATGCATCATGTAGAGGAAGTAGAGGTTGCTAGGGTGGAGAATATGTGACTTGGATATCTAGAGCAAGGCTCCACAATTTTATCTTCTGTACAATAAGTTAATATGATATTAGTATTATTTAGTATATATTCTACCTAATGCTAAAATCTTAATAAAACTATCACAAATGGACAGAACTACTAAGTGTATTAGTAACTGACTATGATGATATAAAGCTGACTAAAAATGTTAATGTATAAATTTAATCAGAGGCCATTTGCCAAAAACCTACTGTCAAATTTGAAATATTTGTCTATGCATGTTAAATACTTCCTTAATATATAACCCATAGTATACTAAAAATTATGTTTACTAGGTTTGCTTATATGGCAATGTTGAAGAAGTACTATTTTAAGGATAAGGTTAATTGGCAATATTTGGATGTATTTCATATACATGCAATGATAATTATTTTAAATTAATAATTTTATTCAATAATCTTTCATTATATAGTATTGTCACCTAATTTGTCCTAGTCACTGGAGACACAAAGACATTAAGAACTGATCCATACATTACATAATTTGTAAATAATCCTAGTCTTATCAATAGCAAACTATACTGTTTTCCTTCTAAATGGAAGGACAAACAAAGTAAAGATTAATTCAGACACTGGGATGAACAGAAAGAATGAAGCACTTATTTCTTTCTTTCTCTACTGTGTATTGGAGACATAAAAATGTAAGAAAAAATTTTATGAATATTTACAGAGCTTCCAAACCAGTCCTAGGCTCCAGCTGCTTATGCTAAATGACCCAGCCCCTTTTTTTGTTTCTTCACCTTGAAGCACTTCTCCTACCCTTTCAGGAAGAGAATCAAAAGTACTGGCTCTGACCTGCTCTGCTTTAAAACTTTTGAGGAAGTAAAGGACTGAGGAACACTGTCTGGCATGCTCTTTGGAGAAAACTTCCTAGGAACAGAAAAAGAGAGCATGCTTCATGCACTTCTATCTCACCAGCCACGTGTCACCTAACATCTAACACGAAGCACAATTTCATGGTAACACTAGGCTAACACTGATTTCATTTAACTTGCTTTAAAGCGGAAATATAATATTAAATAACCAATTTAAAAACCAGTTTGTAACCTAATCATTAATCTTTTGTTTCATTCTTGGAAAGCTTCTAGAATTGATGAAGATTTCATGTACTCCACTGTTTTTATATGAGCATGTTTACTTTTCATTAAGATTTTTAAAACTATTTTCTTAGAATTATTCTGCAACAATGACAGCCAACATTTGGCACATACTATATGCCAGGAATTCCATAGATTTTCTCCTGTTGCCCCACAAACCTTTTATAATTCTACTGTTTATATCGGTCCCATTACCTTTTATTTGCCACTTATTAGTTCTCTATAATAAGTATGTAGGACATATTAAAAAATAATAGTAAGCCTAGTAATTAATTTATCTTGTAGGTACCTTCCACTTTCCTAAATGCCTTTGTAATTTTTATAAGCTACCAAAAAATAAAAACTTTCCAATATTAGATGTGAGAGAAATCTTGCAAAATACTCTGCAAACTGAATAGCTCTATGTATCACATATGAACAGAAAAAGAAAGAATGCACTGAGGGAGCCACTCCATACCTGCAACTTTCACTTCTTTGTGAAACCAATGTCCCTGTAAATGTGCTCATAGGTTTTGCTGATCAAAATTCAAGTGTGGGCTAAAGATTTCCTTTCTTCATAAAGTAGTCAATTGTGTTACTCCACCCCATGGTAAACATAAAAAGAAATACATTCAATTATAGTCATCAAAAACACAAACTTAATACAGTCTTTTATTAATGCTTCATTATTTCAGGTTTTGTTCTTTATTAGCAAATTTGTAGTGTGTATAAAATTGCCAGGGAAGGTTTAACGTACTTGACACAATACAGTTTTCTAAAATTTTAAAGACAAATATTCAAACTCTATAACTTAAAGTATTCCTGTCTATAAGAACTACAGCAAACATAGCATAGAAAGGACTCAGATTTGAAATGTGTTACTTTGTTTTTCCTGTAGTTTTAGTTAATTCTGACTTTGTCTCTTGTGAAAATGTTCAGATGCAAAGTACCAGTAACTAGATGTTACAATTATTGATGTTAGAGCTTTTTTGTCTTACTGAAATGTATTGAAGTATATCAAATGTATCATACTTTACCCCTAATTCTTTTAGTAAGAAAAATAACATTTCCCATGTAATCCCAATATTATGACATACCTAAAACAGTTCCCTAATATAATCTATAATGATATTTATTCAGAGTTTTCCAGTTATACCCCAAGTATTTTTAAGAATTTATTTGCTCAAGGCATGATTCAGTCAGTGCCCATTCTGTGCATTTGATTCCCATCTCACATGTCCATTGGACTGAAATGGCTCTTAACTGCCACCACCACTGTTCGACTTCTTAGCCCCACTTTTTTCATAACATTGATTTACTAAAGATAGATCATACCTGTCATACTGTGCAATATCTCACTTTCTGGATTTGTTTTTTTTCCCCATAATGGTAAGGTTTTAATAGATGTAGGTTCAGATATCAGTGAAGTTTGGGAATAAAAATATTTATTCTTACTATGGCCTCTGTTGTTTACTAGTCAAAATGAAGTTACTAAGGTCGATTAAAAATTATAAATTACAAAAATTATAAATTTAAAATATTCACATTTGAAAGATATTTATGGACTATATATTTAGAAAAGCCATCCAAAATAGAATTATTGGATGACCAGTCAGTTTTTGGTCAATCCAGAAAAAGAAAAGAAAGGCAAGACCAAAAGTCTCCATCATTCCCACTCATCAAAGGCAATAATTGTTAGTTTCATGTACATTGTTTTGGCATTTTTCAGAATGTCCAAGCACAAATATGTTACATATAAAATATACAAGTTTTAGAGAAACTATGATAATGCTTGATCCTGTTTCTGCAGCTAGCTTTGTTTCAATTCTATTTGAAGTTTTTTTCTTGTTTTTTTTGTTTTGTTTTGTTTTTGTACTGGGGATCAAACTCAGGACCTTGTGCTTGCCAGGCAAGCAGGTATGTCACTAAGCTATCTCCCTAATAGCTCAATGACATACCTAATTCTAGTACAATAAATAGCCTAATTCTAGTACAATATATTATTAATCTAATGCTGTCTATAACCCAAACATTTTGGAGTTAACTTTCTGCAATGTCAGATCATTATCTTTCTGCCACTTAAATGTACTTCGTGACTTTTCATTGTACTTACCTTTAAGTGTACTTCATCACCCTAGACTACAAAGCTGTCTAAGGAGGACCTACCTACTTTCTCGGCTCCTCTCACAACTACTCTGTCCTATACACTGTTAGACACGCTGTCCTTCTGTTCCTAGAACATGTCATTCAGGCCCTTCTTAGAACCTTGCATTATTTTTTGCACCTTGAATTACTCTCTTACTGATGAGTTTTCTGTCTGGCTCCTTCCTTCCTTCATGTCCAAGCCCAGAGATACTTCTCCAGAAATATCTCCCCAGCACCAGGTCATTGCCTCAGCCAGCAGCATGGTGCTTACATCTGTTATTTTCTTATTTACCTAATTGGTTATTTAGATTTCATCTGTCTCTACCTCTATGTGTACTTAGTCATGTTTGAGTATATAATAACATACACATCTGAGTGCAGGTTTCATGAGAACAGGGACCTGGTTATCTTTTTCTAGGATCTAGAATAATTTCTAAGTCACAGTAAATACTCAGAATTTATTAATGAATTTCTTATGAACTTTTTTTTGTGCATCCTTTTTAAATAGATCCCTATTCTACAACAGTACCCTTTTAATTGCTTAACTGAGTATTTAGACTATTTTTAATTTTTTTCTTTTGCATTTCAAGTAACACTGTGAGAATTATATTTGTGTCTGATTCTTTCATAGGTTCCTCAAAGTAGAATTAATGTATTAATATATGCATTTTCTATAAAATTTTACCAATTTGCCTTGTAAGAAATTGTGCTTAAGAGATACCATGTTCTACTTGTTGGCTGATTCTGAATATATGAAACTTAGTTATTTTTCACAACCTAAACAAAAATAGTTCTGGTGTGGCATTTTAACATTTTTTATATGATGATGATATTTGTTAATGTAACAGAAATTAACTTAAAGTGGCCTTACTTTAAAATACAAAGTTTTTATTGGCTCACATAACTATAAAAGCCACTGTTTGCTGAGCTGAGTAGAACTGGGGACAAGGACTGCCTAGTATCGCCAGGATATCACATGTCTGTTTCTTTGCTATACTGGCTTCATTCTTAGATAGGATTTCCCTATTACAGCAGGGATGCCTTTATAACCCCATTAGAGAACAACCATTCTAACCAAGTTTTATTATAGTTCAGTTTGAATCATGGGTCCACTTCTGCACCAATGAGAGTGGCCCAAAGGATAGAATACACTGGTTGACTGGTCCAGACCCATGCCCATCAGGAAGTCAGGCAATGGTGTCAGCCCACTTCTATAAAGTTCACTGAGAGAGACAGTGCTGTTTCACAGAAGGACAATGGGTGTCAAACAGAAGAGGAAAAGTAGTATGTACCCATTTCACTGGAGGAGTTGGTAGTATTTTTTTCCTACATGGATTTTGGCACATTTTTCTATAAACTACCTGTTAATTTTTACTTATTTATTTAATTCAATTGTTATTTATTTATTTATTTGGAATAGGGAATTGAACTCAGAGCCCCATACTTGCCAGGCAGGTGTTCTGTGCTACTGAGCTACATCCCCAGGCCTAGTTTGTGATTTTTAAGAGCTCATTTTTAGGGAAAATTGTTCTTTATGTGCTATGAATTTTTCTGTTTTGTTATTTGTCTTTTTACTTTTTAACTAAAAATTTTGCCCATAACTCCTACAATAAAAATGTTATGTAATATGTAATAAAATTAATACATCCTCATTTATATTTATCACTTACCTAAAAGAGCTAAGTACTATATTAGATGATGAGAATTCAGAGATGTATAGAAGATAAGGCTTTATCTTTAAGGGCTAGTCTACTGAGTTAAAAAAAAAAAAAAAAGGTTGTAAACTTCCTTAACTATTGCCAGATGGCATCATGTAAGGCTTCACAGATGAAATTTGAGCTGCTTCCAAAAGAATGAGTTGAAATTCCCTGATCGGTTAAGAAGGGAGGCAGAAATTTACTTGAGCACAGAAGCATATGTAGGAATGATTCCTATATTGTCATAACTGAAGATTTTCAGAATGTTGTTGTGTATTTCATGACAGCCAAAGGAAAAAGGCAAGGATTAAGGATTCTTCAAACCACTTTTAGGGATTTTCATGCTCTTGATTATTATAATGAGATATAACATAACTTATATTATAAGCTAGGATGAGTGAAAAATGCTGAATATCAGCTTTTAGTTATCTCAGCATTTTTAGGAAGCCAAATAAACCATTTAGTTGTACCTAACTTCAAGTTGTATCTAACGCTTAGCTTTAGCTATGAGACCATCTATTTTGAAGGGTTCATTTCTATTGTTACAAGTACTAAATATATGTAGCTAGGAAAAGAATTCTAGTACCATGATCATGAACATTTCTAGTTGTTTGTTATGTATCAACATTCAAGTTAAGCCAAGCACGGCAGCACATTCCTATAATCAGGAAGCTGAGGCAAGTTGATCACTACAAGTTCGAGGCCAGCCTCAAAAAAAAAAAAAAAAAATCAATTTAGAATTACCTAATTAGAACATTCTGTTTCTCCTTGGAAAAAGTTTGAATTCTTAAAAATTAACAAGCTTCTCTGATGACATTGACCATTCCTATAGTCAGTCAGTGTTTTAGATTTATCAAATTAATCTAAGTTGTTCTAGTGTTTCTATATTTACCTAATAAGTATTTTTACTTATATAATTTGTCAGTTTTTGCTTATCTAATTTATATATGCTTGTTTCTCCCCCCACAGAAGACTTGCTATAAGGTAGATAATATTTTAAAATCAGTACATGTTAGCAATATAGAATTGTGAGGTTCATTTTTGAGAAATAGGTACATATGTTTTACATATTTTAATCATTTTCTGTCCCATTACCCTATTTTCACCTTTCCTCTTCACACTTATACTTTTCCCTGTCTCAAAAAGTGTCTCTCCTGCTTTGTAGCAGAAGGTTTTATGATATTTTAAAAAATCATGGATAACGATTAAATGAGCAGAAAGGGAAGACAGAAAAGAAAGCCAAAATAGTTAGTACTCAAATAACAAAAGGATTCTCACTAGAATTTATCAAAGAACCAGAGGAGTACTTGTTCTATTACATGATAACAGTTGTTAAGAGAACAAAAAGAAGAACACAAAATATTGGAGCAAATAAATGTAAACATGTCTAAACATAGCATTCTCAGAGCCTTTAATCTACAGAATCATCTGTCGGGATTGTTGCTTCGTATAATAATTGCACAGATTTTTTTCAGGAAAATATAGCTTTTTATGACACTTCCATCTGAGACAGATTTCCCTCACTGATCTTTGAACAAGGAAACTGGTAAGAATGGAGAAACTTCTTATTTCTTCACTGGGTATAACATAGCTTCATATAGAAATAATGACATCATGCAAATAATTTTTCACAAATTTTACAGAGAATGCATTTTCTACCTGAAAATAGTATATGCACAATTACTTAGACTTTATAGCAATTTAAAAGACTAAATACAAAATGTTATAGGTATAGAAACTTTTATTTTTGTGTGGTCTGTTTGCATGATTTTCTCTCATATGTTATCATATTTGTTTACAGCATAAAAACTCACAAAAACAAAAGAACAGAAGATCTCATCCCAAGTTTTAAACTTTGACTAAAACCTTTTTTATGCTCCTGCCTGGAAAACCTAACATAGGCTATATCTAAATGTATACCAATGTCAGAAAAGCAAACTAGTTTCTGATATAGCAGCTGTGATAAAATAGAAAAAGATAACAAATTAAAATTGTAAATGTCACTAAGTATAGCCTTATTTTTGCATCAGAATTCCTAACTTACTCATCTGCCAAATCCAAATAGTACTGACATTGCATTCTTTGGTAAAATTTAAAATAGAGAGCAACCTAGTAGCTTTATCATAGGTTGGAATATAGTGAGGTAGGTAGATAACTGATTCATAGATAAATATGAAATGATACATGTTTGGATATCATAAGAAAACATGTCATCCAGAAGAAAATTCTTGTTACTCAAACATTTCTGAAGCCAACTACTAGAAACAATATGTTAGAAATACAGCAAGTACAAGCCAGATCACTTACATTATGTTTCATAAAATACATTTGTAACTGCATTACACAAATACTCAAGATTAGAAATATATTTTAAGAAGTTAATAATGGGGTCATATAAACACTAATACTGTGCAGCTGTTTCCCACAAGGCACTTTTCTATAAAACACACCAATAAAATGACTTTGATGAAAATTGAGTAAAATGAAAAATGTAAATATTTATTTTATCCTTTCCCCAGTAGTTAAGGAGAGAACTGGAAAATAGTAGAGGAAGGGCCATATTCCTTTTCAAGAATGTTTTGTGAGGGTCTTAGCAAACAATCAGCATCAGATAAGCTTGATCCCTAGGGATTGAGTGGACATTTTATGCATGTGAAAGATTAGCATATTTGAGACAAAGTATTAAGTATTCTAAATGATTTGAAAAAATATATTTATTGAATTAGAAAGCTGCACATGTAGAAAAGTGTAAAATATATAGGCAATTTTAAGTGAAAATTTTATTATTTCAATTCAGTAACATCACTTCTATTCATTCTCCTGTATAGTGATTAGCTTTTTACCAAAAATTAGTTACGTATGTCTATTTTATTAATTTTTATTTTAAATATTAAGATTTTATGTAATGTTAATAAAATTACTTTGCTTTTCTTATGTCTGTGAGAAAACAAACACAGAATGAAGTTTATGCTTTCAGATATTTAAAAAATATGCTTTACTTTGTTTTACAAAATGGAAGACCAAAATAATTAAGGAAACTTAAAATATTAATGCTCTTGTACTCAAGAAATCAAGCTTTTAAAAAATAATTATTTAGTTTTTGTTAAGTCATAATTAAAGTTAACAAAAGTGAACATAATTTCCAAAGAGTTTTAATATTCAGGACAAGCACCCTTACAAATAAGAGTTTATTATGGAAATTGTAGTAGACTTTAACTGCTGACATCATTGTGTTATTTGAATTGGTCTCCTAGGACCAAAAGAAAGCCTCATAGCAATTTATAAATGAACCTTTTCTCTTTGGTAACATTATGTGTCCCATTGAAACACTAATTTTCTTCTACTTGTGAAAATTAAGCCTTGGGGGGAACTTCATAGTTAACTAGTAATATTAAATTTTGAAGTAAAGGAATATTATACTTTTGTTTTCTCTGTAAACATTTATTTTTATAGTATACTATCAAAAAGCAAAATAATTATAGCTATTTGATATCGTAAGAGTGGTTTCCATATACTATTAGGCCAAAATCAGATATAAACTTAAGCTAAATCAGTTTGTCATTTATAATCATGAGGATATTATGGTCTTAGTAGTGGGTGTGCTGAGAAGTTTGATGTAGTGATACAGTTAACATATACTTTAGTGAAGGAAAAATATATTGTATCCTGAGCATTTACTATATATCTCACTACAGGAATTAGCATCCCAAAGGGTAAATACTGTGGTGGTACTCATACGTGAGAGCTTAGTGGCTTTAGCCAAAAAAAAAAGACTTTCCAGAAATCTGGTCAGGATTGTTTCTGTCACCCTAAATTTATCGTCTGAATCCACGAAAAGGTGAACTGTGTCATTTGTGTAATAATAGGATATTAGCATTCCAACTGCGCTTGCACATGGAGGATGCTGTTGGTTGCATTCTAGATGCACATGATTATTATGCGAGAGTTTTCTCTAATTTGATTATCCTGCACAGGGTCAATGCTTTACCTTCTCATTGGATTTCCTGTTTTCCAAGCTAAATTGTCAATATATGTGGTAAGAAGACAGAAAAATAACGGCAAAGCATTAGTCTGCCCTTCACAACTAAAACTAGTTCACCTCTAGTAACCCAGTTTATTGCAATTTCCAGCAAATTTCAGAAACTTTCCGTTATGATAATCCTTTTGGATGACTTAGGAAGTGTATTGATTTATAATTAATGTCAAAAATCAATTTAGTAAAAAATATACAATATTATTTTCCACACCTAAAATAAAATGGCAGTGAAATACTTATTTCAAATGTGCACTGTGCTTGTATTAAACAAAATATCTCCTTTTATCTTTTGATAGCCAATTGGTGCTTTGAATCCGAAGAGAGCAGTGTTTTATGCAGAGCGCTATGAGACCTGGGAAGATGAACAAAGCCCACCCTACCACTATAATACGCATTATTCCACAGGGACATCCACCTTGTCCTGGCTTGTTCGAATTGTGAGTATTTTCCTTAAATTAGTTTGTCTTTACCTTAAACATGTGTGTGTGTGTGTGTGTGTGTGTATGTGTGTGTGTCTTTGGTATGGGGTCTCACTGCACAGCTCAGACTCATAGTGATCCTCCTGTTTTCAGCCTCACTAGGGCTGGGATAACAGGCACGCACCACCATGCCAGGTCTCGATGGTCAATTCAGCCCACCCTGGGCAAGGTCATTGAGGCGTGTGGTGCCAGAGATTGAACCCTAGTCCTTGCACTTGCCTAAACAGGGGCTCAGTCCACTGAGCTATTACCTTAAAGTTCTTAATTAAACTAAATGAAAATCAAATGTACTTGTTATTCATATTGAAGATTAGATATCAGTGAAAAAAAAGTAGAGGCCTGTAGCTCTATCAAAAACTGAATCTGTTTTTTAAAATGATTGTCTCATTTGCAGAATTGAGCTCAGCACATTATCATAACATTCCCAAGCCTGAGTCAGTTACCTAAAAGTTGTGGCGGCTCTTGTTTGTTTTGGTGGTATGGACCATATCCAGGATCTAATGCACACTAAGCAGGTCTTTTACCACAGAGCTCCCCCATCTGATCCCCAGTTATAAAGGAGCTAGAGCTTCCGAGCATGTCTGTAGTACCTGTTGTTCTCTTCTAAGAAAACACACACTGGCACTTCACCTGGCACTCACTCTTGATTTTTAAGCAGCATGTTAAAACCAGCTGCTTGCAAATGTTTTGAAGAGCTCCTTCTGTTACTTTCAATGTTCCAAAAATATAAATATATTAAGTATCTCCAATCTTTAATATTTTCCAGCTTCCTTTCAGCCCCTACCCCATTACCCAGTTGCTTATCACTGTGGTGACCTCCACCAGGAGCATGGCCTTTTGTGGACTGTATGTTGGGCCCTGGCTGCTGCACTCCATCCTCTCTCTTCAACTGTCAGCCTCACTGCCTCAAGGTCCACACCCAGCTCCTGTGAAGGTAACACATGATGTGAGGAGAGAATTCCCATCCTGTCTCTGAAGCTCTGGGCACCACGGCTCAGTGCTTCCTTCTTGGCACTTTTTTCTCTTTTGTTGTTATCCTAACAACATCCTGTCCTGTTCCCCCAACTGTCCCTCTCAGTCTTCCACTCAGATTTCTTCTCCTTGGTCTTTCTGTTCTTCAGGATCTCCTATGTGCTTTGACTGACCCATCTCATCCCAATGTGAGACATTAACTTTCAGCTTCTGTGTACACTGCAAGCCTTTCTCATGTGCTCCTTAGTTTGCAAATGCCTATGGGTATTTCTCCCCTATCTTCTCACAATACCATAAACACCTTTCTGAAAGCAAGCACATATCCTTCATGAACCTGGTGCAGATCCTGTATTTTTTCTAACTAAAAAATTGGCATAATCATTCTCATAGCTGACCAACCTAGAAATGGGAGAGCTTTTTATTATAATAATAATTTTTATTCTCTCTAGGCAGTTCAGGTTGGCCTTGAGCTCACTTTGTAGCCCAGGCTGGTCTCAAACTCACAAGGATCCTCCTCCTTTTTCTATTCTTCCTCCTCCTCCTTCTTTTTTTGCAATAATCTAGATGGCAAATAATGGGAATCTAAACTGAAGGAAGTAGCAGAGTTAATAGAAAAAAGGAGATGGACTATAGAGATGTTTCACTGGTAAAAATCTATGGATTTATCTGGATATAAGAGATAGTAAGATGAACAAAGTATGTAGCAAACCTGCCCCCATTTCAGCCAGGTAGGGTAGGGCATGCCTATAATCCCAGCACACAGGAGGCTGAGACGGGAGGATCCTTGTGAATTTGACACCAGCCTGGACTGCAAACTGAGAGCCAGCCTGAACTGAATAGCCAGACCCTGTCTCAAAAAACAAACAAACAAACAAAAAGCTGAAAAAGCATCATGAGCTTTTCCTTAAGCTTTAATTTGGAGGTCTTCTTCAAGTATTTTCAATTATAGGAGGAATTTAAACTTCCAAAAATATAATACATGTATGTTTAGGCAGCTGTAAGCCACTACTAGGTGGCAAAAACACTATTATCACTATTATAAAGCTTATCAGAATTATACTACAAATTTTATATTTTTCATAATTCTACACTAGAATTTTAGATCAAGTAGTCTTGAGAAAACAGCCCTTACTTTACAACTCCTACTTAAGCAGTGCTTCCTTCAATAAATAAATTCTCTCATGATGATCTAAAAGTAAAGACATAAATCCAATACTTCCTTCTTTAGACCAAAGTATTTATCTTCCTCATTTTGGCTTAAGTTATGAAGTGGGATTCTTTGGTTTTGTTTGTTTGTTTGTTTGTATTCTAGGGGAGGGTCTATAGGGTGTTCAGGGTCACTACTAGATCGAACTTACAGTGATCTGCCTGTTTATAGCCTCCCAAGAACTGGGGTTACAGAAGTGGGATTCCTTTATAAATATATTTTTGTGTTAGAGATTAAGTATTAAGAACTTTAAAAACTCTAACATTGTTGAAATATTAGATTTTCTGTCAATCTGACAATATTTGATTTATATTACTATTACCTATTGCAATAACCCAATCAGAACAAAATGCCAGTAGTTGAAAGGTAGCAACAATTAGTACCTTCTTGCAGCAGAAAAATGCTTCGCATTCAGGCAAGCAGTAAAGGTGCTCTGAACTATAAATAGTCATGTGAGGATTTATAGAGTTCATCTTGAAACTTCAACTATAGCTCAAAGCTGTACAGAGACACCAAATTTTGCCAGTTAAAGTTTTGAGCAGCTAATTTCCTTTACAATGGAAATTAAATGTGATCTCAATTGATTGAATTCACAAATAAACAGACAAGACCATGAAAAGGCTGATGAATTTAGATTCTCTGGTCACGAAAGGATTGGACCATGAAACTAAATTTGCATTCATTATCCTCACCAGTGGAAAGTGACTTACCAGCTGGAGTGAGCCAGAAACAAGCAAAAACTTAGGAGGAGGAATAAAATTTTAATACTTAGAGAAAAAGTGTCAGTAAAGCAAAGTTCTGTTTGCTATTAAGGTTTCGTTCTAAAAAAGGTGAGAAAACTGTCTTGAGCTTACACAGTCCTTGAGGTGGACTTCTTGCACCACACAGCCTACTGGGTTTCATGAGGTTGTCCACATAAAATTCTGTAGTGGGATCTCTGAAATCACTTGCTAAAGCAATTTTTTTTAAAAACAATAAAGCCAGAGATTTTCACCCAGGTAGGCCTTTCCATACTGCCAGGGTCCATGCATGATAATCACTGCCCTAGTGAGCCACTGTTCTGGAGGGCATAAGACACCTCTCCTAGGTATTAATTTACAAATGGAAAAAAAGGGTCAAGAGCCATTCTAAAGAGCTCATCTTTTTTTTTTTTTTTTTTTTGAGGGCACCAGAAATCAAACTTGGGACCTTGCACTTGCCAGGCAGGCACTTATGCCACTGAGCTATATTCCTCAGCCCAATCTAAGAGCCATTCTAGGGGAAGAAAAAACCCACATTTTAAACTGAGTTCTTGCCAGGCGTGGTGGCGCATGCCTGTAATCCCAGCACTCGGGAGGCTGAGGCAGGAGGATTGTTGTGAGTTCGAGACCAGCCTCAGCTACAAAGTGAGCTTAAAGCCAGCCTGAACTGCATAGCGAGACCCTGTCTCAAAAAGACAAATAAATAAATAAATAAATAAATAAATAAATAAATAAATAAATAAACTGAGTTCTTTTGATATTTAAAAAGAGTAATATAATATTTTGAAATATGTAAAATGATATTCTATGGTTTTTATATAAACAAGTTAGTCAAATCTAGAGCCATATTTACAAGAGTTATTCAAGTGCAAGTCCATGAAAATATTTGCTCTCCTGATTTAAATTAATTCTCTTCTATCCTGAATAAATACTTTGTCAAATCATAAATTGTAATTCATCATTAAGTTGATCTATTATTCTACTGGAATGTAGCACAAACTTGAATCTGCAAGGCTATGACAGACTATTCCCTGTTTTCCCTAGTACACCTACATAGCAGGGCTGAACAACAGAAATACTGTTACAAGTTATCTAACATAATTTTCTGGTAGCCTCTTTAAAAAAGGTAAAATTAATTTTAATAAGTTAGTTTGCCCTGTGTACTCAAAATGGTATTGTTTCAACATAAAATCAATATAAAAATAAATGTTAAAAATCAATATAAAAATTATTCATGAGACATTTTACTTTTTTGTATTGTCTTTGAAATTTATAATATAGTGTGCATTTACAGTGCATCTCAGTCTGAGCTAGTGACATTTCAAGAGCTCGGTACGCACTTATGGAAGTTGGCTGCTGTGTGGGACAAAGCACATCTATAGAGCTGCCTTTGTGGAGACTCATTCAGCCCAAGTATCTTATGTCTTGTTGTCCTAAATAGGAGTGTTATAGTCTAATGTCTTACTAAGTGTTTAACATCATGGCCCAGGAACTGTGACTAACAAGTTTATGAAGTAGAAAATGTACTAAAATTAATGTCACCAAGAATTACTTCATAAAAATATAACAGAATAAACAAGTATCTCCCCTTTACCTTTCAAGGATTTTAGGCCTTTAATCATTAAAGCATTATTAATTTTAGTCAACATATTAAGTATGGCAATGATAACCATCATATAAAGATGGTAATTACATAACTCACTACATTAAAGCAAAGATCTTCTTTTAGACAAACTACCAGTGAAGTCTCTTGTCTAGGGAGAGGAAGGAAATGAGGGGGAAAAAACCTCATCTAAATTACAAGGCTCTAAAATGACCACTTCCTTGGTAAGTGTCTAAGCAAATGATAAATAAGCTATCATATCAAAGCTTGGGATTTCTTCAGATAATGACTAATACAAAATGTCACACTGTGCTTGGAATGTTTTTAAGCCTTACCATGGACATATAGAATCCATTCTGAAGTAATTAAGTCTCACACACTAAGCACTTCAGCCTTCATAACATAATCACCTTCCAAATTTGGTATATTTAGCCCTTGTACCTAAGACTTGTTTCTCAATATTAAATTATAATTCTTAAGAGTTAAACACTTACAATGCTCAACAGCACAAGAAAAACGTTATCATTCCAAAAGGTACAAACAAGAGGATACAAAGCATTGGGTCTAAAGCAAGTTCAAAATCCACCAGGGCAACATTAAATTCTTTAGTTCCATGTGGAATATCTGAAGAAATTTATGATAAATTGTGAGCTCCAAAAGCCTTACGTGGCTCTACCCCTGCAGAACTTCTTGGGAGAGTAATTCCCATGTCTTTTCTGTTAGGCCAGCTTGGCTCCTTCTTTGCAACTCTCCATAGATAATCTCTGTTCCTGGGTTTTCTAAACTTCTGGGGTCTCCACTGAACTTTAGGCTTCTCACAAAATCCTCTCAGGCACACTGCCTGACCTCCCAGGCCTTTTTCTGAAATCTAAGTGGAAGCCTTCTTAACCTCAGAACTCTTCAATCTGCATGCACCTAAAGTCAGTGTCACATGGATGATGCCAAGGTCTGCTGCCAGCTGGAGCAGTAACCAGTAATTTTTTTTAATTTATTTATTCATATTTTAACTTGAGTGAAAAATAGAAGCTAAGACAAAGAGAGCAAATGACATAAACGGAGTAATATACAACGATACATGTTACAGATTTTCAAAACATGGATGGCTAACTATATATATATTTTTTTTTTAAATAAAACAATCCAACACAGATCAGCAGTCCACAATAGAAGTGGGTTATCCACAGAAGTTGTTGACTTGAACCATTCACAGCTCATTATACTAATATAACTTTATATGCCTCCATTGTTATACTTTTCTGCTGGATGGTTAAGATTGAGTTGAAGCAAGACTTATATAACAAAAAATGTAACTTTTGTATCAGATAAGGTCAGTCAGGTACCCTCAGGGTTTATACTATGACCCTGTACTGCTCTTTGTAGATCCCTTGTCAGTGTCAGCCTTGTGGATGAGTCACGACCATTGCTTGACCAATTTGCTCTCGTAGAAGCCTGAGAAAGTTTTCTCTACATGTGACTCTCCTTAGGCACACTATACATCATTGATTGCATTCCTCTGTGGCCCCATAATCTCCATGATCAGAAAATTAGGGGCACTACTGAGTTACATGATATTACAGTACAGGTTCTCCTATGTTCTGACTATTCACTGACCTTGAAAGGTTAGTACCAAAATGTTGGCTGACCTTGCAGCCTTTCCTTTTCTCCAGTTTTTGATCTGCAAACTTAGGTTGCTAACCCTCCAAAAGAGAAGTTTATTATTACCCTGCAACATACGCAGTTCAGTTTACCCACACTTTTAGTCTAAATATCAGATATCATAGGAATAACATGGAACATGTATTTTCCATCTAGTATTGAGATATTAAACCCTAAGTCCATACAGAATTTGAAGAAGAAAAAAAATTTTTTAAATAGGAATAGACACATGTATTTACATAGATATTTAAAACTCCATCCATATACAGCATAGTAGCATTGTAGCATGCCTGTCTTGTGACATTTTTTGTCTTATTTTTCACTTTCTACCCTTTAAAAAATGGCAGTATAGTAATAGTTGGTATGTCATGACAAGAAGTACATATATAGAAGATCAGAATGGCAGGCCTTTGGAGTGTGACCCTTCTATTACACTTTGTTAAATTCAGTGCAGTTGCTTGGTTCACAGGTATGAGCATATATAGTTAGTTGGTGTGAGAATCCTACCACTTCACTGCTAGTTTCAAAAATCTCCTGATGTTTCTCAGGATCATTTTCTTACCCATCTAGGGTATATAAGTGAATGGTCTTGCCTCTGTCATGTTTCTCAGCGTTTCTCCTTTCCCTCTCCTCATTGTCCAGTCCTCAAGTTCTCACTTTCCTTATAATTGTGATATATCTCTCTGTTTTTCTTCTTTTGAGTTATACTAGGAAGACTATACGATATTTGCACATGTGGGTCTGGTTATTTTGCTTATAAGTATGTCTTCAAATGGCATCCACTTAAACATGAAGGCTTCAAGTTTATGATTCTTTACAGCTGAGTAGTACTCCATTGTATAAAAATACCACATCTTTTTCAACCGTTCCTCATGTGACGGGCATCTTGGTTGTTTCCAAAATTTGGCTATCACAAATTGTGCTGCTATAAAAATAGGTATGCATATATCACTATGATATGATGTTTTCACTTCCCCTGGGAAAATTCTCAGTAGGGGGATAGCTGGCTTGAATGGGATTTCCAGTCCTAGTTTCTTAAGGAGTCTCCACACTGTTTCCATAATGGTTGCACCGGTCCACATTCCCACCAGCAGTGGAGAAGATTTCCCTTTTCCCCACAACCTCTCCAACATTTGTTATTGGTTGATTTGTTTACGATAGCCATTCTTTCTGGAGTGAGATGGTATCTCAGTGCTGTTTTACTTTGCATTTCATGGATGACTAGTAATGTGGAACATTTTTTCATGTATTTATTCGCTTCTTTAATTTCATCCTCTGAGAAGTATGTGTTCATCTCAGATGCCCATTTCTGGATTAGTTCTTTATAAAATCTGGAGAGCAGACCCTTTTCTGAGTTCTTATGAGCTAGGATATTTTCAAAATTTGTGGGTTGTCCTTTCGCTTTGATGGTAATTTCTTTTGACATACAAAAACTTCTCAATAACAGGTGGTCCCAGTTCTTAATTCTTTCAAGTGTTTCCCGTGCGAATACATGTTTGTTCATGAACTCTTCACCTATCCCTATGTCTTCAAGAGTTTCCTCTTCCAGGAGGTTGAGTGTCTCTGTTTTAATGTTAAGATCTTTAATCCATTTTGACTTTAGCTTAGTGCATGGTGATAGTTCTGGGTCAAGTTTTACTTTTCAACATGTGGAAAGCCAATTTTTCCAGCACCATTTATTAAAGAGGCTATCTTTCTTCCAGTAAGCATGTTTGGCCTCTTTATCAAAGATCAAGTGGTTGAGTGTGCTCATAGGGGCCTCTACATCTTCTAGTCTATTCCATTGATCCTCAGGTCTATTTTATTGCCAATACCATGATGATTTTATCACAGTAGCTGTATAGTATAATTTCAAGTCTCTCTGTTTGTTATTTGTGTAGGGAAATGATATTGACTTTTGAGTACTGACTTTATATCCTGCTATGCTACTGAATTTGTGTATCAATTCTAGTAGCTTCTTGGTGGAGTGTTTTGGTCTTCCAAGTAAAGTATTATGTCATCTGCAAATAGTGATAATTTAACTTCTTCTTCACCTATTCTTATTCCTTTTATTTCTCCCTCTTGTCTTATGGCTGTAGCTAATGATTCCAAAACTATATTGAATAGGAAGGGTGATAGAGGACATCCTTGTCTTATACCAGATCTAAGAGTAAAAGATTTCAGTTTTCCCCTGTTTAGAATCATAGCCATTGGGTTGTCATAGATGGCTTTTATCAAATTGAAGTGGAGGCCTTCTATTCCAGTTTTCTGTAGGACTTTGAGTGTTGGACTTTGTCAGAAGCCTTTTTTGCATCAATTGAGAGGATCATGTGGTTTTTAGTTTTTGCTCTATTGATGTAGTGTATTACATTTATAGATTTTTTGAATATTGATACATCCTTGCATCCCTGGGATGAATCCTACCTGGTCATGGTGTGTGATCTTCTTGATGATTTGTTGTATTCTGTTTGCTAGGATTTTATTGACGATTTTTACATCTATGTTCATGAGTGAAATTTGCCTGTAGTTCTCTTTTTTAGTTTTGGTATCAATATAATACTTGTCTCCAGGAATGATTTTGGGAGAACTGTTTCCTTTTCAATTTCATTGAAGAGTTTGTGGACTGTAGGGATTAAATGTTCTGTAAATTTCTTGTAGAATTCATCTGTGAATCCATCAGGACCTGAACTTTTCTTTGTCAGCAAGCTTTTTATTACATTTTGTATTTTGTTGGCTGTTACTGGGTTATTGAGAGTTGTTATATCTTTTTGATTCAGTTTTGGGAATTTGTACCCTTTCATCTGTGTCTTCTATTCTGTGAGTGTAAAAATTCTCAAAATAGGTATTCATAATCTTCTGAACTTCCACTGGGTCTGTGGTGATTACACCCTTTTCATTCCTTATTGCTTGTATTTGAATTTTTTCTTTTCTCTTTTTGATGAGGTTAGCTAGTGACTTATCAATTTTATTTAGGTTTTCAAAGAACCAGCTTTTTGATTCTTTGAACTGCTGTCTTTGTCTCAATTGAATTACTTTCTACTTTAATCTTTATGATTTCTTCTCATCTTTGGGCTCTGGGTTTGGTTTGCTATTCCTTTTCTAGATGTTGGAGGTGTCATACTAGTGTGTTTATTTGTTCCCGTTCTGTTTTCCTAATATGTGAGTTCATAGCTATGACCTTCTCTTGGAGAACTGCTTTCATCGCATCTATAAATTCCAATAAGTTGTGGTTGAATTCTCATTGAACTGAAAATATTGTTGAATTTTTGTTTAATTTCATCTGGAACCCATTGATTTCTGAGTAGAGTGTTGTTTAATTTCTATGTATTTAGTGTCTTTTGCTGGTTTCTTATGTCATTTATTTCCAGTTTCATTGCACTGTGCTCAGATAATACACATGGGATAATTTCTGTTTTCTTGCATATACTTAAGCATGACCTAAGGACCAGTATGTGGTCCATTTTAGAGAATGACCTGTGTGCAGCTGAAAAAAAAAATGTGTATTCAGCTGTATTTGCATGTAACACCCTGTGTATGTCCACCAAGTACATTTGTTCCAGGCTAGGTTCAGTTCTACTACTTCTTTATTAATTTTTTGTCTAGGTGACCTGTCTTTATGGGATAAGGGGGTAGTTAGGTCTCCTGGTAAGATTGTGGTATGGGTATTAGGTTTTTCATGTCCATTAAGATTTGTTTTACATAGTTGGGTGTTCCCATGTTTGGTGCATAGATATTTATGAGTGTTACCTCTTCCTATTGAATTCTTCTCCTAACCAGTATATAGTGGCCTTCTTTATTTTGTTTGATCACTCTTGATTTGAAAGTAGCCAGGTTTTCTTCTCTAGGCTGTAATGGTGAAGTGCCTAGATTTCTCTGAACCTGATGCTGAGGAACAAATTCTCTATGCCACCACCATTCTGGAACCTTGTGTGGCCACTGCCATTGTGGAACTTGGCACTCTGGGGCTTCCTCCTCAAAGCAAAGTCTTTCACTTTTGAGGTTTTAAGGCTGCAAAGGGTAGAAGCTTGCTGCTTCTTATGATGCCCTCAGGTCACCTTTTCTATTCCCCTGTTCCTTCTGGGAAATGGTGATCTTCCCACATCTATCTTTGCAGCTCACAACTTTGTTGATGCTTCCTTCCTGGCACAATTCACAACATTTTCAGTCCTCCTGCTAAGCTCTTTGCTCTTGACTGTCAACATAAATATGATTAGGCCTACCAAACAGCTCAGCAGATTAAAGTGCCTGCGGGGATTTGATCCCCAGGCCTGCCCTGCCAGCCCCACTCATACGGCACACCAACACAAAGATTGAGATTGGGCATGTTGGCATGTGCCTGTAATCCCAGCTCTTGGGATGCTGTACAGGCGAATCACTGCGAGTCTGATCTATTAGTGACCCTCAACATGCCATAGACCCTTCTCTAAAACATACACACACACACCAAAAAAATCCAACTAGAAGTCCCTAACTATATCCATACCACTACCTTGAGATTTCTTTTCCCAGATTAATCAGTCCATCACACTTATTCTCAGTCTTGGAGAAAGTCTCTGCACATGGGCAAAATTCAGACAAACTTTCTGCCAAGCCATAACAAACATTTTATGAAGTCCAACAACCAAAGTAGTCCTTCTTCCCAGCAGAAACCTCCCCAGCCTGGTTCTATCATCATTCTGGTCTTCTGAGCTCTGACTAGAATCTCCCAGGTAGAGCAGCTAAAGGAGTTCCAGCACTTCTCTTTCAGGTGACATCTCCAAACCTTTCCTATCTCTTCCCTTGGTTCAAGGGCCTTCCCATTTGCAAAGGCCCTTGAACCAAATGGTCAGGTATAGTTACAGCAACAACCCCACTTCTAATACCAAATTCTGTCTTGGCTGTTTTTCTCTCATTGCTGGAACAAAATACTCAACACCCAAAATTAAGGAAGGAAAAGTTTATTTAGCTTACACTTTGTGAGTTTTCAATCCATAGTCAGCTGGTTCCAAGGCAGGGTAACACATGGCAGAGGGCAGTAATTCATAGCAGCAGAAAACAGAAACACAGCAAGAGCTAAAAGGCAGAAGCAGCAGCAACAACAACAGCAGAGGCCAAGGCATTGACTTTGAATTTTGTCAGATGTAAAAGAGAATAATTATACCTACTCTGGAAGATAATGGTGAGAATTGTTAACTGAGATAACAGAGTACCTACTAAAGAAAGGCAATCAGTAACTGATAGTTCCCCTTTTCTTTCACTTTACTGTGCTTCCTATCATTTTAAATGTACACATTTTCTTTGCTATAGTTATGTTGAATGCTCTATTACCCATGGGTAGAGTTGGTCTTTGGCTTTTAAGTCATGAAAAGAAAAATCTATAAAGAAAAAAATAATTTTTAAAGATTCTTGGAAGGCAGCTATGCTCACCACTATTCCACCAACGCAGGCTAAAGATCCTTATGAGATGATTAAGCAAATATAAAATATTTGGGTGAAGAAAACAGGGCCTCATAGGTCACTGATCATATGGGACCTGATCTGGAGCTCTTAAGGACCAGTGAGTGCTAATATTTTGATTACTGAAACTGCTGTTTATTGTTTATCCATTTGTACATCTTATCTAAACCAAAAGCTTTTCTGGTATAATCATAAAATGTTCACATGCTGATATATTCATAAAGAGAAGAAGAGCAGGTATGTTAGGTGAATAAAAATAAAAGTTCTTTAGACTTAATATAGCACTGGATCTTCTATGTTAATCAGGCATGAGTCAAATGGGAAGAAAGGCCTGTATGTCTTGAAGGTAATAGGAAAACAGATGGAAAAAAGTAATCTCTGCAATCATCAGAGCTTGAGAGATCAACAGTTACTTATAAACAAATAGATTATCACTCTTTCCCATTTTGCAAGATGGTGGGTGAAAAACTGAGAAGCCAGACACTAAAGAGAAGAAACCCAAAGCCCAGAAGGTTTCTGCCAGTGGTACTGGTAAAAAGGGGTAAGGTGAAGAAGGCAAAGAAGTCTAAGAAGGGGCAGCCCTACTATAGCCGAACTCCTGTCCTGGTTAGAGGAATTGGTAGATATTCCTGATCTGCTATGTATTCCAGAAAGGCTTTGTACAAGAGAAAGTACACAACTGCTAAATCAAAGGTTGAGAAGAAAAAGGAGAAAGTTCTTGCTACGATCACCAAACTGGTCGGTGGGGACAAGAATGGAGGTAGCCTGGTAGTTAAGCTTCAAAAAATGCCTAGATACTACCCTACTGAAGATGTGCCCCAAAAGCTCTTGAACCACAGCAAGAAACCCTTCAGTCAGCACATGAGGAAACTTCAAGCTAGTACCACTCCTGACACCATATTGATCATCCTTACCAGGCATCACAGAGGCAAGAGAGTGGTCTTCCCGAAGCAGTTGGCCAGTGGCTTGCTACTTGTAACTGGGCCTCTTAGCCTTAATCATGTTCCTCTATGAAGAACACACCAGAA
Organism: Ctenomys sociabilis; assembly: GCA_004027165.1. Classification (NCBI taxonomy): domain Eukaryota; kingdom Metazoa; phylum Chordata; class Mammalia; order Rodentia; family Ctenomyidae; genus Ctenomys; species Ctenomys sociabilis. The sequence continues at coordinate 90,558 of PVKA01003818.1, forward strand.
ATTTGTTATTGCCACCTCTACAAAAATTGATATGAGCTAAGTGAAAATCCCCAGACACCTCACTGATGCTTACTTCAAGAAGAAGCTGTGGAAGCCCACACACCAGGAGGATGAGCTCTTTGACATCAAGAAAGAGAGATACTGGATTTCAGAGTAGTGCAAGGTGGATCAGAAGCGGTAGACTCACAGATTTTACCAAAAATCAAAGCTGTTCCTCAGCTCCAGGGACTACCTGCAATCTGTTTTTGCTCTGACAAATGGAGTTTATCCTCATAAACTAGTGTTCTAAATTTCTTACTAAGAACCTAATTAAATAACTGATACATTTTTCAAAAATGGATTATCAATTTCTATTAGTACTATACTATTGTAGCTACTGGAGGCCTTCGGGAATAATGAGAATTTATGTCAGTAATGTAGAATATGGCCCTAAAACAATTGTAATAAGATCTTTTTAGCAGTTACTTAAGGAAAGAAAATGTAAGTTTATCAGTATTTTTTGCTTTTGAGTACCACCAGATTAATAAACACTGTTACTAGAAATTTTTAAAAATTCTTCACTTTAAGGCTTTTCCCCCTCTCTGTCCATCAGTGTTATTTTTACCATGTCTTCATTAAGAGCTGAATACTAAAAAGGACTTTATAATGTATGTTGCAGTCAATATCAGTTGTTTTTGGTTTTTTTTTTAATTTATTTATTTATTACAGTGTCTCGCTACACATCACGGGCTCTTTTATTGCGGGGGCAGGGGGGGTCAGCTCAGCCCACCCTGGGGAAGGGGCTGGCACGGCATGTGGTGCTGGGGATCGAACCGCGGTCCCTGAGAGCTTGCCTAAGCTTGCCAAAGCAGGCGCTTTAGACCACTGAGCTATCTTGCCAGCCCCAAGATCAGTTTTTAATGGCTAATGATAAGAAGTAGGACTTTGTATTTATAAATACAGCCTAACTCACATGTACTTAATAGAGTAAAACATAGATAAATCCATAATAAATTAATCTCTGCCTAAAACCCACAAAGAAAATATAAAATGTCTTTCATCATAGAATAATAGTGAGTTCTGAAAATAGAACTTTTTAGTCAAATTTCTACTAGTGCTTAAGAACTAAACAGAAAAATCTTTATCTAACCTCCTACATCTCCAGCTCTTGAGAATAACTTTGTATGTTTAGGTATATACTGTATGTTCAACAACAACAAAAGAAATTTAAGCATTTACATGAGCCAAACACTTATGTTTAGTGCTGAGACCCAGAGGTGAGAAAACTCACCTCAGAAGGAACTAAAAGAGCCAGGGAGTTGACTCAGTAGAATAAGTGCCAGCCTGGCAAGTGCAAGTTCAATCCCTGGTACCAAAATAAAAAGAAGAAGAAGGAACTAAGAGACTAGTCTCAGTCCAGTGAGCTGGAAGCCTGATGAAGAGTCCAGCAGTAAGTACTTGGCATGATGTGTGAGGCCAGCAGCCATTTTCTAACTGTGTCAGGCAGTGCAGTGTGCATTATGCTTTCTCCATATCATTTTCTTTTGTCTCATTTAATTTCCATAGTTGCCCCCACAGTATTGTGAGTCCCAGTTTATACAGATGAAGGAATGGAGACAATTACTTGGAAGTTATTCAAAGTAAAATAATGTGCCTGAAATAAATAGCTGAACAAAATGCAAACTTAGATCTATCTCATTCAATTTATCACTACTACTTTTATAAATTTTATATTCCAATGAACTTAATTTTGTAAATAGTTATACTGCATTCACCACCTGATTTAAATAGTCGGAAGTCTACAAAGCAAGTAATTAGTGAAAAAATCTCGTAAAACATTTATTCCTTATTGAATTTTGACCACTTTGTCTCTCATGACTTAAAATCATACTAACAATCTGGTACTCCTTGATATGCTTTTCACATGAATTAAACTGCCCCTTACTGGCATATTAGTATTTCATTCTTGATTTTTATCTCTTTTACCATCCTTTTCTGTCATTCAAAACTGAACATAAGATGTTAGCAATACATTATTCCAGTAAGTTCAAAAAGATTCTGAGAAAGATGAATATTTATAACTGCTGCCCAGCAGCCAGCCCTTAAGGACAATGACAGGAAGGAAGTTTAGAAGGACAAAGTTGTATTTCATATAATCAGAAGAATGAATACAGTTCACATATGTTTAAAAGACTTAAATATTTAGGAAAATGTCATGTAGATTTCTGAGCCTTAACAAATCTGGGAATGACATGCCATTCATCCTCAAATTAACAGAGAATTAAAACATGGGAGAATAAATGTATTTGTACCTATACTTTACTTATAGGTGCCTAATAAATCCTTAGTAAGAATGAGTATTATTGGGCCGGCAAGATAGGTCAGCAGACTAAAATGCCTGCCTCGGCAAGTTTAGGCAAGCACAGGGACCACAGCTTGATCCCCAGTACCACATGCCACACCAGTGCTGCCTCCAGCGCAGGCCAAGCTGGCCAGTGTCTGGGCATTGTGGTGCATACTTATCCCAGCACTGGGGAGGCTCAAAGCAGGAGGATCACCAAGCTACATAGTGAGATCCTGCAACAACCAAGTTAAGAATGAATATTATTTAATCTCTGATACTTGGAAGCAAACTTAATCCACCAAATAATAATAATTATAATACTACTAATAATAGCTTATCCTGTTTCACTTATCCTTAATTTATTGCTTTCCTTTATTCAGCAGATCACATACTGAGCAACTTCTTTGTAACAGTAATTACACTAAGTGTTGGATAGGGGATAGTAAATAACCTACTCTTAAGGATAGACAGACATCATTCTCATCTAGCCAGCAGGCCACTGTGAGCATATTGGCAGAGTTTCAGCAAGTCCAAGAGAGTCTCTCAGGGGAAAATGGAAGCTTGGCTGGGACTTAAAGGATAAAAAGAACTTAGTCACATAAGGATAGTGCAGGAAAAACAATAAGGTTCTACCTAACAGTAGGAATGCCACACACAAAAGACAAGAAGCAGGAGCAGCATAGTGTTAAACAGATTGCATATAGTTCAGGTTCTTGTAAGACAAGTTAGATAATTCTGATTTTTCTCCTAAAACCCCACAAGAGTTTTTGAAGGGCACTAAGCAGGGATTTCCATTTTTAAAAGATCATTAGCCTCTACAGTGGAACTAACTCAGGAAGTCTTTCCTGGGTACCCTACAATGCATACTTCCTATGGAACACAATGCAGTGGGCAAAATTAGAGTCATGTCTAATCCTGTAACTATATGTATGGCCTTCACTATTACGGTGAAAAATTGAGTTATGAATCCTGTGAAATCACTTGCCATAAGATCATGGAGCACTAGAACACTGTCATTTTGTAGATCAGAAGTACAGAAGCCAAAGCAGCAGGTACTGTGGTGGCCCACACAGGTCTCTTGCGTCCTTAGTGTGCATGCTCTTTCAGGCTCTGCACTGCCTCCACCTCAAGAGAGTCTACTCAGATCTTTCAAAGGAATGAGTCTCGCTGTTTTTCAAATGGCCAAATTGCTGTTTCTGATTTTTGCTTAGGAACCTTTCACAACCTTCTTCCTCAATGCAAATGATGGAAAATTTGATCATCCAGATCGAACCTTCTCCTCAATTGCAAGGTCTTGGAGAACTAGTCAGAGAGATACTTCTGATGTAAAGGTAGGCTCTTTCATTGGTTGATATTAATTCAATTAAAAATGTGTTGAAATGTTGATAGTATTATTTAAGTGAGTGTGTAAGACATTTTGTATTGTAGCTTTGTTCCATATATTAACATCTAACCTTAAAGGAAAATAACTTAAGAGGGTCATTTTAAAATGCTATATTTTTTGTATTAGGTAGGGTGTTTTCATTATTTCAAACAACTTCTGTCTAATTTAGATGAAATAATCAGGAGATGGAAGGAAAAGCTCATAAATTGCCTTTCCTGCTGTTCACTCAATATTTGGCCCATTCCATAAAACACAGTGGGAATTGGATTTGACCTTAATGTGTCATATTGTTATAGCTTTCCCAGCTTTGGTTTTGTGTTGCCTGAGGCAATTAATAAAGCATTAATGACAAGACCCATTTAAAATCTAGGCTTCTCTGTACAGCCTTAGCTTTTACTTGACTGTGCCTGGGGATACTATGCAACAATACACATTAGATTAAACCAACCAGAAACAGCCAAAGAGCACAGTAATTTTATAGTTGGTACTACTTAACTATTGTTAAATACGAAGATTTCGTATTCACATATATGGGTTCTTGTTTTAAAGAAAAGAAATTATTATATTTCATACAACAAAATGTATTTGTTCTCTCCTTTTTCCTCTTTTTTTCCTGCTAATAGCATTTCATGATCATGTTCTTGCATAGGTAAATGTGTTTCTTCTTTTAAAAACCTTTTCTTCAAGACATTTTTCCCATTAGTGTCACTCACTATAAAAACATGTTCACATCATTTTTTTTTAAGGTCTTACTCCAGCAAACAATACTTAGGTAAAGTAAAAGTTATCAGTAATTTATGTGGCTTATCTTTTGCAACACATTTACATATGGCAATTACAGTATGTTACCAAACTAAAGGGAAAATAGGGTGAATCTAACTTGTTCTTTTCCAAACCAAGAAACAAATGAAACAGAGCTAACTGAAGTGTAGCATATTCATGTTATATTATGATGATTAGTTTATACATATGACAAAGTAACATTTAGTACAGGAGAACTTAGCATATACCCGTATTATATTAAATTGGAAGTTTACATTTTTATTCTAACAATACTATAACTTATGAGGAATTAAAAATCCATGTGCTATCATTTCAGCTAACTCACTACCAATAAATTCAAGGAGGGAGTTTTTCTTATTTAATAACACTTCAATATTAATGTAGAAAATGTGAATCCATGGGTTGTCATTGATTGATAGTATTTAGAATTAATATAATCTTTATAAAGAGCACTCAATAAATATTCTATATGTGAAATAAATATCCTTATCTAAAATTGGAAGTGTCCGATGACATTTAATCTTACTTAGATCTTAAGTCAGAGCTACTCCCTTCTTATGGTGAACTGTGTTGAGTGAAATCCTCACAAGAAAGAAGTTTCTTAGCTGCACTGAAATATGCACCTTCACATCATATGCATGTCAGGGTTTGTCCTCCTAACTTACTTATGTAAATACAGGTTTTGACTTAACTTTCTATTCTGAGTTTTACTGATACTGTGGGCCACCATAAATCTCAGGTTCCACTTCAGTCTCAGTGGCCATTATCCAAATTAAGCTTTTCCTGAGAAACAACAGTTCTCCTGCTCAGACCATTTCAGAAACACTGACATTTCATTCAAATCACAGTTGTGCTACCTCTGGTTCTAGACATCAAGGACAAAGCCCAATGTGACTGGTGCTCATGTGGGAGTTTTTTTTTATTATTATTATCTTTCATCCTCTGGCTGCTGTACTGAACAAACATGTGCTCCCCCCAGACTTAATTGGTTTATAAGGAGCTCATGTTCCCAGCTTGCTATTGTTCAGAGTGCTCTCATATTTGGTTCTCTCGTTCCACCACCCTGCATCTTTCATATTATGTGATCATGAATCTCAGATATCTTGCTGTGTTGACCTACTCTTTCTCTTTGAAGGCTACATGCTCAATATCTACAGTAATGTGCCTGAGCAGTCTGCCATTGATGGAGAGGTTACTTTTCTTTCTGTTACTGCAGCTGTGCAGTGAATCAGGTGCTTGCACAGAAACCTTGATGAGCTTCGAGTACATACGCAGAGGGTAACTGCTGTTCAGCAGACTGGTGGTTCACAGGCTGCATACATTTTGAAATTTTTAAACTATCATCCCCCACAATGATGTTGCATATCCCACAGCAGTGTACAAGGGGGCTTCCTTTTCCACTACAACCATCACTACTATAGTAGATGGTGGAACTTTACCTACTCTGCTTATTGAGAACTGCAGTTGACTTTGTTTGGGTTTGCATTTGTTTGAGTGATATTCAGCATTTTTCATTGATTTATTGACCTGTATATTGACATATCTTTGCCCAGTTTTCAATTGCAACTTGCATCTTTTTTCTAATGATCTGAAAATGATTTTTGACATTAAAATTGCCAGTTCCAAGTGTATTTTCTCAGTCTTTCAGCTTTATGTGTCAAGTGTGTGTGTATGTGTGGGTGCGTGTTTCTACCGAATATATTCATTTTCCCTTTCTTTTACCACATCAGAATATGTGTCCTAATGACAGAAATATTGAAAAGAAGGCAATTTTTGTAGTAATTACTAGTGGTAACATGAAATGTTTCTAAGTTCATGAATAAACATACTGATTAAAATGTAAATTATTTTTGCTTTAAAATAATTATAGATTTAGTAAGGAAAATATATTACTAGTACTTATACTAATTATTTTTCTATGTATTAAAACCTAATAAGCTTTCTATTTCTTATTTACAAACTGTAGCGCACCTTTTATTGTATTTTTAAGAAAATCTGTTTTCATTTCCAGAGACTAACTTAGATAATGCTATCAGAGAGAACTAGAATGTAGGAGATGGTTTTATTCTGTCTCTCTCTATTAATGTCAGTTTCTTCCTGTGCTAATGAACACAAGCTGTGGAAGAAAGAGTGCTGCCAAAGTGACCTTGCAGGAGAGAGGGCCCCAGAACTGAGTCACACCAGTTAGTTTTTACTTTATGTATTTATTTATATTTAAAAATGTATCTCTCATAGCATAATCTCACTAACAATGTCATTACTGAAGTTCTTACACTAATTTTCCTTAATGCTTTAAAAAGTTGTTATATTACTTTTTGAATAGCTACAGAGATGTCAGAAAAGGTACCTATGACAAAAATGTCATTAAGGTGACATAGTGTAAATTAATGCAGTTAATGGAGGTACTTACCACTGACTCGGTGACCCATTATGAGCTCTGGTGGAATTAATGAATGCTCAGGCATCAATCTTTTGAAAAAAGGAAAGAAAAGAAATGGCAGCATTAAAACCTTGCAGTGAATTATATTAGAAAAGTGAAAACGTCTGGATTGGATTTGATTTCACTAGGAAGCCATAAAATGGTATGCTTTCTCAGCAAAATATATTAAACTGAAATGTCAGATTTGATGCAATAGGTATACAATTATGATAGTGTTAATAGTGGTCTTCTATCATTTTAAGACATACTTTCAAGTCCAATTTCTCAGCAGCTTGCACTTGTCATAAGCTTATAAATTAGAAATTGTGTTTGAGGATATTTTCTTATTTTTGACAGAATGCTTATAATACTATTAACTGTACCATAGGGTTTTAGTATAGCTATTAAAATAAACTAGAAATCACATTTACAGACACAAAATGTCTGTTACAATATTAATTTTGTCATTTCTTTAATAATATTCTGTGTCTTTCTGAACTGTTTTTCATTTTAGAAATTTTAAGCTACTTGGATTTTTTCCATAAAGAGAAGCTGATTAACAGCAATTTAGCAATAGGAATAGGCAGAAAGCAGTTATCTTTATTAGTCAAGCTAGAGTCTAACATACCTTCATAGGAGGATGCTTACAAGCTATAATGGTGGACTCCGTTCTTTTTAGAATACTAGCTAACAATTTTCAAACATACATTTTTGTTGATTATTTGATAGAGTTTTCAAAACAGTCCTTATTTTTAATAGGTTTCTCAAGATTAAATGATTTGCCTAAGCTCTCCCATGGACAGCTAGAGAGGAAGCCAGAACCCACCGTGTCTGATCAGTTACTTCCATGCAGCTCAGTTCTGCATTCTTCTTAGCTCTTAGTTCTTAGTTCTGCATAATCAGATAATTATATCTAGTCTCTTTGACTGTTTTGAAGTAATGACCAATCAGGATGCTCTAGTCATTTATTGCTGAATAACTAACCACTCCAGAACTCAGCAGCATAAAAACATAATAATGATCATTTGTAGTTCTACTGTTTTTCAGTTGAAGCAGGGTTCATTAAATGTGGCTTGTCCCTTGTCTATGTAGGACAGTCTGGGTCTGGATGGCTTAACATCTCTTCACTCATATGTCTGACATGTTAGCAAGAATGGCTAGAGCAACAAAGAGCTGGCTAGTCTCTTCTTCCTTTCCATGGTATTTACAGCAAGATCACCACACTTTTTCATGGTATCTGTCTACTAAGAAGATAATAAAACAGGAGCTACAAGTCCAATTAAAGCCCAGGCCCCAAAACACATAGTGTTCCCTCTGCAGCTTTCTGTTAATCAAAACAAGTCAGTCCAGACTGATGGAGAGAGGGAGACTTCACAAAGTGATGCTTGAAAAGCCTGTAGATACTGCAGCGATTGTTGAGGCCATCTTTAAAAACAGTCTACAACAATCTTCTCTTCAATCATAATTGACTTTCCTCCTATGTATAAAATATACTCACCTTGTTCCATACAGTCTCATTCAGTATTGTATTAGGCCCCAAATCTAATATCTCATATCAACAGGTGGTTATGGACTAGCCTTTCCTAATCTAGAGACCTGGGAACTAAAAAGGTAATTTACTTATGCTTTCAATACTTAGCTCACAGTGCTAAGACAGGAAGGGGTAGACCTCTGTAGACACACTACTTGAACTGGTGGAATGTGGAATGGACCTAACAGTTTTTAATTCACAACAATTCCAAAATTCAGCCAGGCCTACATGGTCAATTTCTTGGATTTCAGAGCCAGGATTGTTCTGGATTTGGACCAGGTTTTGCTATGTATGCATGGCTGCCCTATGCACCGTTCTCTGTGATTCTCAATTCTATCCTCTGATACTTAGGCTTTGGCCTGTTGCTTCCTAACATCAGAGCTGCAGTCAGGCCTCTTTTGCCCAAGTTAGCCCAGTACTTATAAAATTTTGTGGCCTTTATGTATATCAACTGTAGCTCATCATTAGGTAAGACCTTCACATATAAATTCTTTTGAGATTGTCTCTGGTTCAGACTATGAATTAAGATGTTGCTTATAATGTTGCCTAATATTCTTAGAATCTGTATGAGTGGTGTGCTGGTGGTCTAGCACACCACTTTACGATGTACACACACACACACACACACACACACACACACAACGTCATATGGCATGGTTTTGAAAACCTGTTATCCCCAGCACTTAGGCAGTTGGATCAAAAGGAGATCAAGGCCAGCTTTGATCCAGTTTGGAGACATGAGACCCTGTCACAAAAAGTGTTAAACTTTGCCATTCTCTTCTAACAAGGTTTTGCAGCCATGCCCTGGACTTGAACCTCACTTTATAATTATATTTTATTTGTAACAACCTGGACTTCATCCTGAATTTGTATCTTATTTTGAAAACATTTTGCCATCTGAAGAGAGTTCCCAAGGCCTTTATATTTCTTAAATTATGACTTTTTTCTTTTTATTTTATCTCTGTTTTCCAGTATCTTATCCATGCACCATTAAGAGACCCACCGATCACTTTCAACATTCTGCCTGGAAATTTTCTTAGCCAGAAACTCAAGTTGATTAGGCTCTTTTTCTGTCTGAAATTGCTGCAGGAGGCAGCCTTGTTAATTTACCTGTGACTACAGCATGGGCTGCTTGTCTGCTGTTTCCTTACTGATCTCCTGGCCCCACTCAACAGTCTCCTCCCTGCATGCTGCCTTCCCCAAAGCAATGTTTCAAGCTTTTACTTCTTTGGCACTTCTCTTGGAGATATTAAGTTTCTTCCTATGTAACAGATTGTTCCAAAACTTACAACTATAAAACAACTACTTATTTAGTTAGTTAAGAGTCAGCAAAAGCAACTCAACTCTGTACCACACAGAAGAGCTGGGACAGCTTGGCTGGTGCAGGGAATTTAAGGATGGAGAATAGCTAGGGCTGGCTAGGACTGTCTGGCTCCCACAGGACCTCTGGTACAAGTAACCACCTTATTAGGTGGCAGCTGGCTTTAAAAAGGACATAATCAGAGCCTCCGGGACCTCTTAAGTATTAAGCTCCTTTGGAAGCCTTAAGTCTCACTTTGTCACATCCTGTGTGTGAAACAAGGCAGACCATATGCAGATGGAAGAGAAATAGACCCCACCTCTTTGTGGGAAGAGTGGTGAAGTAGAAATAGCACAGGCCTCCTGGGACAGGAGGGACTGCTACATCCAACTTAGAGAAAACTCAACCCAACACTAATTTTAAAGTAAGTTCAAGTTTGGTTTATATCGTTCTATTCAATATACTATACACTGAGATATGAACCAAACCAACATATATGTGATTGTTCTAAAGTAAAAACCTTAGAACAATATAAACCTTATATATTAAATAAGAACACCTAAGACATGGAAATTGTGTATATAATTTTTCATTTATTGAACACAATGGGACAGTTCTTATGTCACTCTGAATTATAGATGCATTTTGATATTGGGTAAACTCAGAAGTAATAGTATTTGTCTGTATCTAAAGATAAATTGATAGTGATTATTTCCTAAAATTTATTTTACATGAACCTATGAGATGTGTTGTTTGACACATATGATAGCCCCTACCTCCCATTTATACCATGAATTAGTTACTTATATCATCATTAATGGGAAAATCACAAAACTGATCCCCCCAAGAAAAATTGCAGGTTGAGAAAACTGTAAATCTGTTACACAATATAAATGTAACTAGAAACAGTACACTTCTAATGTCCTGCATTTAAATACCAACTTTCAATAAAAGCTGCCATTAAATTGGGTTTTATATCAATAAAACTGAGATACAAAAGTTCACATTCTCTCCTACTTTAGTTCCTTCTTACTAGACTTTTGAGACTTTTATTCTGTCTTTTACCCTCTTCAGAAAATACCAAAATGTCCATAGTTTAGGACCTTGGCTTTAGATAGCTTTAGTCACTGATCATTCTGATGTTTTGAACCTTGCCAATAAACTATGCTTCAGGAATTTCTTCATATCTGCCTCAAAATGTGTCTGTTTTGTGACTGTCTCTTCAAACATGAAGACTCTAGCAGTTTACACCAACATCTTAGTTAACACCCTAATTTATGAGCACATCCTGCTTGACTAGATAAGGATGGAGCCAGAAAAAAGTCCTTACACCAGAGGTCTCACTAAAGACTCTGGCAACTTCCTTCCTCCTAGGACTGGCATTCCTGTTAGAGAGCTCTTCTCCCACATCTTTGTCAGGCAACTCTCTCTCAGCCTCTCTCTACTGTCTTTGATGACCAGATTTTATTTATTTTTTTATTTTTTTTTGTCAGAATTGAGGATTAAACTTGGGCCCCTGCACTTGCCAGGGAAGCACTTATTCCACTGAGCCATCTCCCTGACCCCTAGTGACCAGCTTTTAGTGCTGTTTTTTCTCTTTTTTAGAACAAACGTGTTTATTCATTGAATTAAGAGAATATGGCTATATATATCTATCCTATTTTGAATCTACAGATACAAAATTGTCATTCATTTGTATACCCTTATTTTGTTTAGTTTTGTCAAAGAAGGGTAGTCCATTGCAATTTAAATATTGTAAGTGTGTGAGTTCAGCAAAATATTCCAATATAGTCCAGTAATCCATAATAGTAGTGAGTTATCCATAGGACTGGCGATGTCAGAAGTTGTTGACTTGGGCATTCTGTAGCTCAGCCTATTAATATAATTTGACTTTTCATACCTTGTTTCTACCCTTTTCTGCTAGATGGTTAAGACCAAGATAAAGCAAGACCTATATAACAAGAAATGTAACTTTTGTATCTGATAAGGTCAGTTAAGTTGCCTCAGGATTTATCCTGAAACCCTGTACTTCAGTTTGTAGATCCTATGTCAGTGTCAGCCATCTGGATGAGTCATGGCCATTGCTTGACCAGTTTACTGTCTGTGAAAGCCTGAGAGAATATTTTCTCTCCAGGTGACTCTCCTTAGGCACACTGTACATGATTGATCACATTCCATAATCTCCTTGATTAGAAAATTTGGGACACAACTGAGTTACATGATGTTACAGTATAGGTTCTCTTATGTCCTGAGTCTTCACTGATCTTGAAAGGCTAGGGCCAAAATGTTGGCTGTCGTCGAAGCCCTTCTTTTTCTCTAATTTTTGGTCTGCAAACTGAAGTTGTTAACCCTCCAGAAGAGAAGCTTCTTATTGCCCTAACATATGCAGTTGGGTTTAACCTATCTGTGTGAATATCAAGCATCTTAGGCATAACATGGAACAGCTATTTTCCGTCAAGCATTGATATGTTAAATTTTAAGTCCCTATAGAATATGAAGAAAAAATTTTAAAAAATTTAAAAAATGAATAAATAATTACATATTTTTACATAGAGATTTCGGTATCTAACTATATACAGCATTGTAGCAGGACAGTCCTGTGACTTTTTTTCTTATCTCTTTTTCATTTATTACCCTTTTAACAAACATTTACTTGAGAGACAGTATGGCAATAATTAGTACCTCATGACAAGCAGTACATATTTAGAAGACCAGTATGACAGGCATTCCAAGCATGACCCTACTATTACACATTCGTAACTTCAATGCAATTGTTTAGTTCACAGGTATCAGTATATATAGTTAGTCAGGGTGAGAATCCTACCAATTAACTGCTAGTTTCAAAAACCTGTTGCTGTTTCTCAGGATCATTGCCTTACACATTTTGTGCATATAAATGTTCGGCTTTGCCCCTTTCATGTTTCCCAGCTTTTCCCCTTGCCCCTTCATTTGTTGTCCAGTCCTCTCACTTTCCTTTTAATTGTGCTATATCTTTCTATTTGTATTTGTTCTTTTGAGTTCTTATACTAGGGAGACTATATGATATTTACACATGTGGGTCTGGTTTATTTCACTTATGAGTATATCTTCAAGTGGCATCCACTTAAATATAAGTGCTTCAGGTTTATCAATCTTTATAGCTACATAAAAAATACCGCACCATTTCTATCCATTCCTCAAGTGATGAGCATCTTGGTTGTTTCCAAGATTTGGCTATTGCAAATAGAAGCCAGTGCTTCTATGAACATCAATGCACATGTATCACTATGGCATGACATTTCAATTCCTCTGGGAAAATTCCCAGTAGGGGTACAGCTGGCTTGAATGGGACTCTCCACACTGGTTTCCATAATAGTTGCACCAGTCTACATTCCCACCAGCAGTGGAGAAGGGCTCTCTTTTCCCCACATCCTCTCAAACATTTGTTGTTGGTTGATTTGTTTGATAGCCATTCTGTCTGGGGTGAGATGGCATCTCAGTATTGTTTCAATTTGCATTTCACAGATGGCTAGTGATGTGGAGCATTTTTTCATAAATTTATTCGCTTCTTTAATTTCGTCCTCTGAGAAGTGTGTGTTCATCTCAGATGCCCATTTCTGGATGGAGTCTGTAAACTGGGGGCACTAATTTTTTTAATTCTTAATACATTCTAGAGAGCAGACCTTTGTCTGAGTGCTTATTAGTTAAGATTTTTTTTTTCCACATTTGTGGGTTGTCTTTTTACTTTGTTGGTAATTTCTTTTGATGTAGCACCATTCTTTCTAGCGCACTTAGATTAAATGAAATAGGTCTTACTTCTACCACTTCTGCAGTATGGGAACTATTTTACAGCAACTTTTAAACTGACTTTTCTTCCTCTCTTTCCCCTCCCTGCCTGCCTGCTTTGACATGTTAGACATAGTTTGTTAATAATAGACATTTGCCTCTCAATATGAGCTACCCAATGTCCTCAGTTTCTGCAGATGCCTGGACCCACACCTTCACTTACCCCCAATTCCTCACTAACCCTGGATGCTTGTCATGCTTCCTTGACAGAATCCTTCTCTGCAGAGCCCTTCCTGTGTCCCCTCACCCCCACACCCAAAGTCACCCTTCTCTGTTCTTACTTGCTGCAGCTGACTTCCTTTCCCCACAGGAACATGTGTGCCCATTTTCTTCCTCTCCCATCTATCTTTTCCTCTATTATCCACTATCCTGTAAAACAAATTTGAGCTCATCTATAACTCTTCAGGATTTTAACTGCCAATAAGAGAAAATCCAAAAAGCCTAGCCTTTTACAAAACTTTTGTCATCAGGCCCTGTATGTCTTCTGCCATCCCCTTGCTCCTGTCCTGATCCACCCAGTCGTCCCTGTACTCCACCTGCGCTCACTTTCTGAGAGCTCCTTGATAAGACTCTCTAAACATCCTCTGCTGCTAGGCCTGGGCCATGATCTCCTCAGCTGCCCCACTCCTTCCTTTCTGTGGGCTCTGGCCCAGCCCACTCTTACTCCTAACCTATATAATCATCTTTGTCATAGTTAACCCTTTAGGGCAGACTAGGATTAACTTAATGGTAAGGTCAGTTCTTATCCACATTTTGTATTTCAAGGGCCATTACAGTGTCTGGAACTAAAACCTTTTACTGTGAGAATAAGTGTATGTCAGAGAAATGTGTAGTAGATTTTAAGAAAAGTTTCTATAAAAATAGTTTAAATACACAGGAAAACTCAGATTCATAAAAAAATAAACTAGGCTTATCCAGAAAATTGGCTTATAAAAAATGTCTTCATGTTCCCATGTTAGAAAAAAAGAATATTATTATCTTAGAGTTCAAATTATCATAAAAATGGATTGTGATCCAATTGATACCACATTACTAAGCAAAACACCCACTTATACTATAACATATATGTTTTTACTAGGAAAACTCGAGAAGAAAATTTTTTATGTATGCTTTTCCTAGACAGTCAAGGACTGAAGACCTCAGTATCTGATTGTTTTAATTTTTTCTGTGCATCCCTAGAAAAGACCACAGTAAGATTCAAATTTCAGATGTTATGCCAACAGTGTTGATCATATGTATACTTTCCATAATACACACTTTATTGGACCCTAATCTTGACATCTAAAAAAGAATGGTGGAGGTGGTACGCATAAATACTATAGCATAGCAGTTTGTTTTATTTTATATTTTATCCCACTAATTTAAAAAACCAAAAAACTTAGGGCCTTGAAATCAGATTATTTCTGTATCAGATCTATTATAAACTTCATAGTTGATACTATAAAAAAACTAGGAAAAGCATACATAAAAGCTTTCTCTTCTTGAGTTCTCCCAGTTTAAAAAAAAAAAGTATCTGTTATAGCATAAGTGGGTGTTTTGCTTATACAAGTTTATCATGAATCAAGTTGTTTATGATATACCT